>JAPEBW010000870.1:0-36395 GCA_027405785.1 Ophiocordyceps robertsii
TATTAAGTTTTACTATATATAGGCTAACTACCTTTATTATAGTATACTTTTAATATAGCTAGTTAAGCTTTCGATAAGGCCTATTTATAGTATACTTCCTTATATCTAGCTATACCTTATCGCCTACTTAAAGTCTTTTTACTAGTATATAAGACCGGTTCGCTATTTCCTCTTACCTTGCTTATAATACGGCGATCGCCGTTTAAAGGAAGTTAGTAACTTCCTTTATCCTTTATATAAAGCTCTATACGCCCTCCGCGTTTAGCGTAAGCGGTCCCTCCTCTTATACGATCTAGATCGGCTTAATATCATACCTATATATAGCGAAAAAGGGGCTTATACCTATTATTAATACTACTTAGTTATTAAGCGCCGCCTAAGCGTAGGGTAGCTATGCCCTTTAGTCGTCTTACTTATAGTAGATATATATATAAAGGTATACTTATACCTCTTAGTTCGCGCGCTTTATTACCTTATCGGTCTGCGGGTAGTAGGCTAAACTTAGTTTCTTTTAAACCCCGGTCTATTAGTAAAATTCCTTTTAAAATTACCTTATTTAGTTTATCCCTTAATCTAAAACGATAGATTTTAGCATTTTATAAAAGCGGAAATAAGACTATAAAAACCTAGCGGCGTATACTGCTACTTTTATTATCGGTATCGCTTTTAAAGTTATCGCCTTTATTAGCCGGTCTATTATTACTTAAAGGTTTTAAGAGCCCTTAGTCCCTATTAGCGGTAAGTCGACTATAAATTCTATTATTAAGTATGCGAATAGCTATATAAAGGGCGGTAATAGTTAAAGAAGCCCTTTTTAAAGTTACTTTTAAATATACCCTTTACCGCACGGCTTATAGTTCGCGATAAGCTAGCGCACTATCGATAACTAGCCTAGCTAAAAGAACTCTTAAGCTAGTATTATAAGCGTCCCCTCGCGCCTTAAGTATCTTACTGCTATTAAGTTATATATCCGCTAAGCGATTAATACCTAAAGCTCGTTTAGCTCTTCGTCCTCCCCCTCCTTAAGGTATTAAGCCTTACTTAGTACTTAAAGTCGGTCTTTAAAGCGGAGGCGCCCCCTTATATTAATTATATATTTACTTACTTAAACCTTTAATTACTATTTTAAGGTAAGCGACCGGTCGCTATTCCGCACTACTTAAAATATTACTTAATACTCCTTATCCTTTTATAGTATCGCTATCTACTATTCTTATATCTCTTATTTATCGAATACGTAAGCCGGTTATGCTTATTCCTTAAGCGCGTCTTAGCCTAAGTTCGGGTTAAGTTTTAGCCGAACTCCGCCTTTATTTACCCCGCCTTCGTCTTAAGGTGCGGGGTCGTCCGCCTTACTTATATAAGCGATTAACCCCGCGTTCTTATCCCCTTTTTATATTATCGCGATAGTACGCTCTTTTTATACTAATTATCGCGGGAGGTTTATATGCTTGCCGCTAAGGGGGACTTAACGTCTTATTAATCGCGCGCTATCCGGGATTATTTATACTACGCGTCTTATTTCCTTTTTATCGAATGCCCTTTCCGGCTTATTTTAATCGCGGCGCGATAAAGCGTTAAGTACTACCGCTAACCTCCTTAAGCGGTACTTTAATATAAAGTTATATAAGGCGAGCTTTATTGCCTATTTGCTTTACTTTTTATTTAACTTCCTTTTTATTATAAAGTACTTTAAATTCCTATAATCTATTAGCACTATAAATATTAATATATTATATAACTTTACCTTTTAAAAGTCTAAGTATTATATAATCGCGAGTAACTCCTTATTATAAATTAGGTAGTTATACTTTACTACGTTAAGTTATTTTAAAAAAAACCTTATTAAGTATCGTATCCTATCCGGTCTTACTTATATTAGCACGCTACTTATTATATATTTAAAGTAGTCCGCCTTTAAGTACGTTTCCCTCTTAAGGTTATATAGCTATAGTATTAGCGCGTTATAAAATACCTCTTAGATAAACTTAAACGCGGCTTAGTGCTTATTAGTTTATAAGAATATCGCTTTTTTTTTATAAAGGTTATTTAAGCACCGTAAGGCCTTAGTATAAAGCGGGATAAAAGCATAGTAATAATTTATAAACTTAAGAAAGCTCCGAACGCCCCTTATATTCCTTAGCGCTTACTATATTTAAATAGCCTAAATCTTCTTTAAGTTATACTAAACCCTACCCCCGGCCTATATAATAAAACTTAAGTACTTTACTTTTTTCGTTATAAAGTTATATTTTTATAGGTTTAGTATAAGGCCTACCTCTTATAACTTTCTAAGCACCTTCGCTACCTTCTTTTAATAATCGCGGAGCGACCTTAATAAGTAGATTAAAACGTTATTTATATACGCTATAACGAACTTATAGAGGTAGTCCTTAAGAACTTAGTTAATATAGCGCTAAAAGGTAGCCGGCGTTCTTATAAGGCTAAATAAGTATACTTACTATTTAAATAGTCCGAACCTTATTTAAAAGGCCGTCTTAAACTCGTAGCCCTTTGCGATTTTAATCTTATAAAACGCTATAATAACGTTAAGTTTCGTAAACTAACGTGCCTTCGCTAGTATCCTTAGCGTTTTTATAATTAAGGGTAGCGCGTACCGGTCCTTCTTTATAATTATATTTAAAGCCCGGTAGTTATAGTAAAAGCGTAGTTAGCTATCGGCCTTTCTTATAAACAATACCGGCGCCGCGGCTAACAAACTGCTTAAGCGGATAAGGTTCGCTTTTAGTAGCTCGTTTAAAGTCTTTCGGAGGACGAGGAGTTCTTCCTTTAATATATTATAAAGAGGCCCTTATAGTAATAGTAGTTCCTTACCGTCTTTATTTAAGGTAAGATAGATCTTATAATCTACGCTTAGTCGGAATAAAGGTTGCTTAAGTGCCTTTATAAGTGCGAAAAGGTCTAGATAAGCCTATAGTGCTTAAGCCGGGATATAGTCCGCTAGGTTAACTAGCGTCTTTAGCTAAAGGGCTCTCTTTACGTTCTTTATCGTAACCGCCTTTACGTTAAGCGCTTATCGTCGCCCCCGGCTATTCTTTTAGGCCTTTTCTTATTAGCACTCCGCCGCGAAGATAAAGGCGCTTACTAGCTTTGCCTCTTAGATATTCGCGATCTTCGCGGCTTTTTTTAATCCTTAAAGGCCGATTTAAATCCCTGCTTTTCCGTGCTAGATTTAATCCCCCTTAGTATCGTAAACCACCTCGTTCTTCTTTATCTATAGTCTCCTTAAGAACATATCGTAGCTTAACTCTAGTACTATATAGGCGAATATCTATTTTAAGTGCTTATTAATCTTTATCTTAAACGCTATAATCCCCTTTATTTAAAGCGTTAGTACGTCTTTTAAAAAAGGCTATAGTAGCCTCCTTATCCTATCTATAAAAGGTATCCGTAGCTTTATCGCTACCCCCTTACTTACTATAATATAGTAGTTATAGCTTATATCTATAAGTGCGTTAAGCCCCTTTTTCTTATTAATGCTAACCTTAAGCAGTATTAAGTCTAGTATAAGGTGCTTCCTTATTAACCTTTAAGCCGCTTACTATTTCTCCTTCTTCTTTAACGCTTAACTTTATACTAAGGTTCCTCTTTTCTTAAATCGGAATTTACTTTAATTACCTCTTTAGTTATAGCCGCGGCTACTTATAGGGTTTTTTCTTTCTTCTTTTTATAAAAGCGGGCGATATGCCTTATTATCCCGCAAGCAAAATACCTTCGTATATTAGGCCGGCTTTATCCTCCTCCTAGCTAGGTTATAGCGTTAATTCTACTTATTAAGGTATCGCCCTTTAAGTCTTTTCGGTCTTAAGTCCCCCCCTTTATTACCTTCTTCTAGCCTTAAAATAGCTACTTAGTCTACTAAACCTTTTTTAGCTTTACCGCGATCTATACTACTTAATTAGTATACGCTAAGAAGCTTAAAGTTAGGAGGTTAACTATCGCGAGCGCCTCCTTAAGGCGAAGGCCTAAGGCGCCTTCTAAGAACACGATCTATATATCGCATAGCTACGACCCCCCTCCCGCCTTAAAGAGCCTTTACTTAAACTTAAAGAGGAACGCCGCGAACGTTTAGTTCTCTCCTTATTTAATTATATAAATAGCCGCCGCCGCCCGCGATTAGATATCGACGTTAAGGTAGATCGAATTAAGGTACTTAAAGAACTCTTACTAGTCGTAACCTTAATCCGCGCCGGTGCCGTAGTAAGTCGCTACGGTCTACTATAGCCCCGTATTTAAGTAGTTATAGATTAAGTAGAAAACCTCCTTTAAGCTTAAGAAGAAGTTTTAATCGATCTCGCACTTTTCTCGTATATATCGTGCTTAAGGCGTAAAGTAGCGCCGCTAGCCGTCGAATTTCCTTAGCGCCGGAAGTGGCTTTTACTAGTCCTTTTTCTTTATTGCTTCTTTCTTTATTATAGGTATTGCGGCCCCCGCTATTATATCGTAAGGTAGTATTAAACTACCGATTAGTAGGCCGGCCCCTCTTTATATATATATCCTTACCGTCTCCTTTAGCTTTTATATTAAGGCCCCGAACTAGCTTATTAGCTATTAAATCTATTACTAGCTTGCTTAAACTTAGTAGCTCGTTTTAACGGCCCTTGCTTATAGCGAGAGGATCGCTTATTTAACCCTTGTTTAGATATCGGCCTCTCCTAGCCCTCCCTTTTAAGCCTTATAAGCATAGCCCTCTTATACCGGGTAGGCTCTTTACTCGCGCTATATTATAGTTAGTAAGTCTTTTTTTAAGTCGTATAACCTTATCTAAAAAGGGCTTTAAATATATTAAAGGCCTATATATACTTAGCTTAATAGCACGTAGCTAAATAAATATTTATCTAAAGCTAAAGAGGGAAGGGGGAAATCTTTATCTAAGTTACGTAGCTTCGTACTTTATAAGGGTCGCTTAAGTAGCCTATACTTAGGTTAAGTTTAGGTCGAACTCGGGCCGAGTTTAAGTAGAGTCTTATACGACTTCGGCTATACGTTGGCCTAACTTTAGGTCGTTCGCTATAGTATAACTATAGCTCTTTTTATAGCATAGCCCGTAATACCTATACTCGACTCCCTTAAATACTAAGACGTATTAATAAGGGCATCGTAGCTAGCTACGCCGCCTATATTAATAAGGGCATTATAGCTAGCTATGCCGCCGCGAAGGCTACTTAATTTAAGTTAGGCTAGCTTAAGGCGGCTTAATATAAGCGTGTGAAGATACCTCTTTTATAACGAGATCGATAAACTTAGCTATAGCTTAAGGTCTCTTATAGCGTTATAAAAAAGATCGTTAGCCTAAGATAATATAAGGGGAAGGGAATTAAGAGGAGGACGCGGTAAGGGTAATAAAGGCGCTTATAGCTTTACTAGCGGCACCGGTAGTAATATAGCCACATCGCCGCTTAATAGCACCGGTAGTAATATAGCTATATCGCCGCTTAGTAGCACTAATAAGGATATAGCTATTAATAGTGCCGCTAGGCGGCGTTAAAAGCATTAAGCGGCGTTAAGAGCATTAAGCGGCGATAAGAGTATTAAGGGCGCACCTATATCGCCGCTTAGTAGCACCGGTAGGGATATAGCTACTAACGGTGCCGCCGGGCGGCGTTAAAGGCATTAAGCGGCGTTAAGGGCATTAAGCGGCGTTAAGGGCATTAAGCGGCGTTAAGGGCATTAAGGGCGCGCGCGCCTATAACTTTGCCCGCAGCACCGGTAGGGCCTAGATTAATTAACGGACCGCGTTATACGCGTATCTTATAAGAGCTTTAAAGATACGTTTTTTAAGCGAATTAAGCTATAGCTAAGAGCGCTGCATATAGGCTGCGTATATAGGCTGCGTGTGTAAGCGCGGGCATTTAGAAGGTACGGGTACTTGCTATACGCGGGCGGTATAAATAGGCGGGGCGGGCTGCCGTTAGTACGTATCTTTAAAATAGGGCGTGAGTGTAAATAGAGATATATATGAGTGTAAATAGTAATACTCTTTGCTATTTGCCCGCGTTCGGGCCGGAGATTGCCCGGAAATGTCGCCTGTGCACGCGCGCGGGAGGCTGCATGTGACCTCTCGGGGCGCTTAGTGATGATGCGCTGTTAGAAGCCATCCCGGCCAGCCATAGGATCATTTCATCCTATTATTGTGTTCACCCCTTTTATGAGTGTAAAAGAAGCATATTTGTCCTGGTTGGAGAGAAATAAATTAATCACTTACTGCCCTTTTATCTTTATGCCTAATTGCATCCTCTCGTCGCGAGAGCATCATAGAAAAGAGTAAGAAAAGAAAGACTCTTTCCTATAAGGCTCATAAAAACCAGGTTTGATCAATAACCCCCAGCCAAGCCCTATACCACCAGAACCGCCGTCGCTCCGAGTCTTGTCGCCGAGCTTTCCGGAACCGTCGGTCAGGGCGGACAGGTCGGTCGGACGGTCGGGCATGCCATCCGCGGTTGCCTGCACGCTCAGCCACTCACCGTCTGCGCCGACTTGGCTATTGCCAGACATGTACTCGATAGGGTGTCATGAAAAAGTCAGTGAGGATGCCACCATCAACAAGGATGCAGCAGCAAGAGGCCAATTGATTGACGAGAATAGTCTGAGAGTAATCTGAACAACAAGAACGTTGCATGAGGAGAATCATCCAGTCCCTTTTACACACAAATAAAAGGCCTTTAAGCCGTCGCTGCTGCCTGCAGATGTTCTAGATTGCGTGGGCGTGGTATGTGGCAGTTTGTCTTCAAACCGTTCAAGGTGCATGCCTGTTCGTACATGTAGGGGGGCGACTGACACATGAGGCCCGCCCTTGCAAAACTCATTTCTGCGCCTCGCAGCCAAAGGAATAGGACTGGAGGTGTTGTTCACGACACTACCTCAACAGCGCCGGCGGGGTGCTGGCTAGTCACACTCAAGTCTAGGGATGGATAGAACCCGTACATGGCAGAGCTCGCTATACTGGCCATGGCACTAGAGTGCATGCCGACTAGCCTGCGTCGCCGAGACTTAACGGTCCAGTCATAACGAGCAACCGCTGGGCAGTAGAGGTTATCAGGCGACTTCGCACTAGTCTCGTCTATGTATACAGTCCTATACATGTACGAACGCGTCGAGTACATCCTCATTGCTCGGGACTGGGGTCCGTCAAAGTGCTGGCGCGCGCGGTTAGTTGCGATGCAATTACAAGGAACATTAACTGCTGCGTGATCTGGTGATGAAGAGTCAGCTCGCTTAGCTGGCGGTTCTATAGAACATTGGCCGATCCAGCTACCACAAGGTGACCTATCCTTAGTTATAGCTATATATTGCCACCGTTTCTATATGCATGTATGTTTTCCGTACCACTCAGTACAGCCTCGAATTGCTATACTGACGCCGCCGACCATGCTACACACGCCAAGCTACTCAGTCAAGTTGACCGAATTATCCATCATGCGTGGCCGGTTAACTTCAATATCAGTATCACGTCCTTTGAGCCGTACATCCGCGGTGTACGGCACCTAGTCAACTTTTTAAACGCAGCGGCCAAGTGTTTGCCAATCATCTTCATCTCGAGCATCAGCACCGTACATGTATCCTCGTGGGGCTCGATGGAGGCAGTTCCAGAGCGCCGTCTTGACGATCTATCGCTACCTAATACGGGCTACGGCCGCTCCAAACTCGCCGGAAGCATGATTCTGGACGCGGCAGCATCACATCCAAGATTCCCACAATTTCGATCCGGGTAGGGCAAGTTGCCGGGCCACGAGGCCCAAAGGACATCTGGAATAAGCACGAGTTTCTACCAAGCCTGATCGCCAGTTCTGTCTGCCTGGGAAATCCTTCCAAGGAATCTAGGCACCGGAGAAGACGTCGACTAGGTCCCCATCGAGGACGTTGCGGGCATTATCTTGGACGTTTCCGGTGTTTTGGTCAAAAACCATGACGTTGGCGGCTATTTCCATGCAGTCAACCCGCGCAAGACGACTTGGAGAGAGCTGGCGGCAGTGCTACTGAAATGCTACCAAGGGAAGATTAAGAAGCTCGTTAGCTTTGAAGAATGGGTTGCGGCACTGGAAAAGAGTAGGACTGCGGGCGATGATGTGGTGGAAAGAAACCCTGGCATTAAACTCCTGGACACGTATAAAGGCATGCTGCGAGCATCTCGGGCAGGGCATGGAACCGTCAACTTTGACATGAACAGAACAATGAGCTGCAGCCCGACCGCGGCAAGCCTCGGCCCCGTAACACCTGATCTGTTGGAGAACTGGTGTGCACAGTGGAACTTTTAGTCGAAGCGTCGGGCTGGGCCAGAAGTGCGAAAACATGGTGAAACTCGGTCACCAATGTAGCACGTCGCTGAATAGAAGGCGCTATAGTATCGCTCTCCCGAGGGGCAACGACTTTCTATTAGGCTTGCTCGCAAGGTCAGAAAGGTTGGGCCCCTGTTTCGGCAAGGAGTAGGACGGTTGTCAACGCCCTCGAGAACGTGTTCGAGGCGACAGGTTAGCTGTGCCGGTGTACCCTCTCCAAGATTCTGGCACGTCAGGCAGTGAAGCAGCCTAGATCGGCGGGACAATGACGCATTCGGCCTGCGAGTTGAATACCCATCGCTCTCTGACCACGTCGCCCCTACTATTCTCAGAAGCAAACAAAATAGACGAAGATGCCGAAGTTGGTGCTGGTAATAGGCGAGGTTAGTATGCTCCAAGGAGCTTGGCCCGCTGGGATGAGGCAAAAGCTCGAGGCGTAGCTGTGCGCCGGAATGTCGGGCTTGCTCGCCGTGGTGTGTGAGGCCCGGGGACCATGATACAAAAGCTAAACTCGAGGCTGTTGCTGAGGACCTAGCAAGGGCACCGAGCACCGCCATGCACACGGGCAGTGTCTACGCACGAAACCCCGAGTTTCCGGACAATACATGCAGGTGTGTCCAGCCAGAGGCGTCAATATTGCCGTCCAACCAACGAAACCGACCCTGGTTCTCAGCGGTGCCGGCCCATGCTATTGGTTCCGCATGCCAATGTCGACGGGAGGCGGGTCAGCTGCCTCATGACCCTCATCGGCCAGGCCACCGTCTTGGGAGGTGAATTGGTGTCCATAAGAACATGCTGGCCGTCATCAGCTGGCCCTCGGCCGGCATGGCGCCTGGACTCACCATACGTGCAGTCACCAACCTCCCACGAGCGAGGGCAGGCTGGTCACGCTCGCATTTACGTCATTTCAACAGCCCCGTTGGTCAGTTCTTGGGATGGCGGTACCGGACATGTTCGGCCTGCAGATGACGGGCGCCATAAGCATGACGAGTTGCTCCCGCTCTTCCCAAGACGGCCTGGCGCCAGGCGCGGGCCTCTTCCGACTCTGTAGCGGAGCGTCCAACGGCTCCATGCCACATTTTACTTCATCCGTGGCATTCCCGGAGTGCGACGCGAGGCGAGCTTCCGCATGACCAGCTACCCATGACCAGAAACCCCACCGTCGTGTTCCCTGTCTTCGCTGCTGTGCTACGCGTTGCTGTTTGCCTCTACTGGCATCTTTCCGGCTGTTACCTTCGGATTGACCTTTTGCCATGGCGTACGCCACAATGGCGGGATTACGGCCATCGGCTCCATGACGGGCCACGTGAGTTGAGCTTCTCGGCTGCTTCGGCTCCCCTTCTGTTATTGCCCGTTGACCATGATTGTTTGCTGGCCGGGTAGTTGACAAGATTCTCCATCGTGTGGCTCTAGGCCGGCGCGTGTTGACCCCCATCGGGCTCCTCCTGCCGGGCTGTTCTCAAAGGGCGCAGCCATGGGAAAGCGGCCGGGCAAGTCTTGGCAGGTCGGTAACACAGACCATCTCACTGAGAAACGTAGAAACCCAGATCGGGATGCCGCCTTTCTTTTGCCGCCACCAGCTCCGTATAACATGACGACTGCATGTGGTTGCGGGAACAACGCTCTCGAAAAGCCCATGTGCTTCCAAGAATAGATCAGTGCCCAACCGTACAGCATCTGAGCTGAGAGCCAAGCCAAGCCACTGTGCCTCGTACTCGTTCGGCACGATTGTTTCCCGCTGCAGCCCGGGGCCTAGTCGGGCGGAAGCGTCCTGCAGGGGCACGACCGCTTCCCCCCTATCTAGTGCTGCCTCTTGCCGAGCACCAGTACGAAGCATGTATAAGTTGATTCGTGCCACGAGCTGCGTGCCCCTGTCGACGTGTGGGAGACGCTTACTTTTTCCTACTGGCTGCCGCTCGCTCCGCGCCGCCTTACCCGCCAGCCAGCCGTCATCCTGTGGGCGCGCCACGCCAAGAACAGGACAGCTGAAAGGTTGTAATGCTGTACAAGCAGATATATTGAAGCTCCTGGTAACCAATGCCCGTCCGGCCGGGAAGCAGCCTGTCACTGGGCCTCAAGGCGGCAACCTTCGCGCCCGTCGCCATTTGTTTTCCCCTGTCTCCTGGGGCTCAGCTCCGGCTGACGACGGATCATCATTACACGAGCGACACGAGCGGGCGTTGCTTCTTTTCGTTCCTGGCTGGCCTTGCCGGTAGCCGACTGGGAGTACGGGGAATGGGGACAAGCTGCACGTTGATGGCGCACGACAATGCTATGCCCTTCCCTTCTTTAAATACTCGGCATGAGCCGCAAGGCTTTGGCCATGCTGCTGCTCAGCACCGACTCGTCACTCTCCTTTCTCCACGATGCTGGCACAGACGCTCACTACTCTTCTCGTGGCCCTGGGGACGGCGCCCCTGGTGCTTGCCGCCGACCCCTATCCCATCACCGGCGCACCTGTTCCGCGGGGGTCCAAGGCCGTCCCGTTGAGGATGAACATCAACGAACTGCAGTCCAAAGGGGGACCCCAATGGTATGCGCGTACAACGCTGTGTGGGTTGCCAGACAAGCTGACGCAGTGGTGCTCTAGGGATCTGTATATTCGCGCCTTGTCGGACATGCAACGCGTCAACTACCGCGACACGCTCTCTTACTTTCAGATTTCGGGTCCGTTTCAACGCCTCCTGCCCCTTGCCCTGCCTTGACTGACGGCCACTGCGTCTAGGCATCCACGGCAGACCCTACATTGAGTGGAACCAGACAGGCGGGCCGGCCTATGACGACTGGGGAGGGTACTGCCCGCACGGCGTATGTTGTTCTCGGCTCCCCCTTGCCTGGTCAACGTTTAACACGCTCTGACAGGAACAACTCTTTCTGTCCTGGCACCGCCCCTACGTCGTTCTCTTCGAGGTGAGCCGACCCCTTCATCGTCTCGCCCAGCTGGGAGTGCTAACAAGTCGTGCCATGCTAGCAAGTCCTTGTCAGCCACGCCAAGAGAATCGCCCAGACATACCCTCCGAACCATCGGCAGCGCTATGTGCAGGCGGCGGAAAGTCTGCGCTCGCCCTTCTGGGACTGGGCCGCCGTGTCACAGATTCCTCCGGCGTCGGTCCCTGCCAAGATGACGGTCAACTTCCCCAACGGACAGGGCCTGCAGAAACGCCAGATCGACAATCCCCTTGCCACGTACACGATTCCACGGGCGGTCCTGAACGGCGAGTACGGCGAGTTTGACGCTGAGTCGCGGCCGCGCATCCTGCACTGCCCGGCACCCGACAGCCAGCCGGCGACTGCCAACCAGCGTCTGGCGCAAAGCCCGTATCGTCAGTGGGTGGTGAGTGCCGCCGTCGTGTCCGGGGGACTTGCGTGGCCCGCCTGGTGCTGATGCCTGTCCGCAGTATGATGCCTTTACCCGCGCCACCAACTTCAGCAACTTTGCCACGCAGAGCAACGCCTTTGTGGCCCTGGAAGTGATTCACAACGGCATCCACTGGGACGCCGCGTGCGGCCAGCAGTTTGTCATGCCCGACTTGGCAGGCTTCGACCCGCTCTTGTAAGCATCCCCTGCCGTTGCGTCGCGATAGGGGCTAACCGAGCCCGCTCAAGCATGCTGCACCACACCAACATCGACCGGCTGTGGTCGTACTGGCAGGTCCTGCAGCCCGACCAGGCCATCTTCTCCAACTCGTACGCCGGCGGCTCTCGCTTCACCGTGCCATCGGGAACCACCATCACCCCGCGGTCCCCCCTGCAGCCCTTTTACTCGGGCGGCCGGACGACTCACACGACCGAGTCGGTGCAGAGCATCCGCAGCTTCGGGTACTCGTACACGGGCCTCGAGTACTGGGCCAAGTCTCAGGCCCAGATGGCCCAGGACACCAAGCAGCTCATCAACCGCCTGTACTCGCCAAACCCGGGTGCCCTGCAGCGGAGGCAGCAGCCGGCGTCCAGAAAGCGCTACTTTGCCCGCATCCGCTTCGACCGTGCCCACGTGCCCAAGCCGTGCCAGATTCACCTCTACGTGCGAGGCCAGCTCGCGTCGAGCATCGTGGTGGCGGCTCAGCCCCCCACGGGGCCCATGGCGGCGGGTGTGCCGCTTGACAAGATTACCCAGTCCTCCGGCATCTCGGCCATGTCGAGTGACGCAAAGGCCGAGTTGCTTCAGTCGGATCTGACGCTCCAGGTTGCCAGGGTGAGTCGACGCTTTGTGTGTAAACTACTCAACTGTCGTGGACGCTGACTCGTGTCTGTAGCTTGATGGCAGCGTCGTCAGCTCCGTTTCAAGTCTCGAGGTGAGGCTCGAGGAGGTCCAGGTTACTCATCCGGTCTCCATGGATCAATTCCCCCAGTACGGCACTTCCAAGATTCGGCCTATTGATGCCAAGAGTGCCCTTCAGCGTGGAAGTGCCAACTCATAAGGAGCATGATTTTCCCTTTTCAAATTAGATGTTTCCTCTTCTAGTATTTAGTCGTTCATCCGATAAATGGAAAATATTGGGTCAAGTGGCCGCGGGAAGATTTTGTATCAAAATGCGCGGCGTGACGCGAGCCGTACTAGTGGTTCGCAAAGTTCATGTGAACGGGTTGATCACACGCTTTACATCATCGTAGGGTCAAAGCATGGGCAATGTAATGGTTTCCAGACCACTCCCCCTCGTTGACGAAGCAGAAACTGGGGTACCATGGCAATACACAGGGTCCCTTGGACGTTTCGGCAAGTGGTATCACATCTAGCAAGTTCGCTGCATCGTTATTGTCTCGAATCGTGGTCACATGGCCGCTACAGACATGCACTTTGGTGTCTAGAGCATGCATCAGAATAAGCTCACGCGAGCTCCTCCGCTGATACGATGGGCTGGGCCAAGACGATCCACTTGTGCTATTGACACTACTTTGAGCGATCCATCAGCTGAAGACGGCATCTTCCCGTGCGAGTGAGAACTAGCCGGCATCGGTGGCTAGCCTGTGGATCTATTGGACGTTTTCTCACTCTTTGCTTACTCGGTTTTTATCTCGCATTAGATGTTTCCAATGTCTAGGGTAGGGCGATGAAGAATTTACGTGTGGCAAAGACCAAGAGCTCTACAGTCCGTGTTCGACGGGTCAGACTCGTGATATTCCCCGACATTCCTATTGCGTGACTGTATTGAACGTGAGAATCTCATAATAATTATACTCTTATTCCCCATGATAAATTGTCTGAAAAATTGCGTGCCATATTTTGGTCCAGCCCACGGATACTCTGTACATATTGTGAGCAAATCTCGAGGAAGGTAAGAACATTGCCCCATAACAACAACCCCAACGAGTGATAGGGGCTTCAGACTGGACAGGATGGCAGACTTTTTTTTTCTTCCTTTCCTTTTTCCCTCTCGTAATTTCCCCAACGGTGCCTAATAATCTAGTCGGATGCAGGAGACAGGGAAAAAGAAAGTCGGGCTCTTGCAAGGCCTGAAATCACGCGTGACCCGATGTCTCGGCCACTCAATGGTTCTGCAAGGGACATTTTAGCTCGTATGACCCTGTCTTACTGATCCCACGGACAAGTTCAGGCCGGAATAAAAAGACGACCCGACTATAGGATCAGTTGCCATAATATCGAGTGCGCTGCCCTAACCTGTAGGAGTTTCAAAATCATGGAAATCGATACTTCTGAATGTCGGCTCTCGCCAGAGTTGCGTCGAGTTTGGTTCCCATGGGTGCACAGTCTAGTCCGTAGCCGACGGTAAAAATAGCGCTCCCAGAAGAAAGTAGCAAAAGAAACGACGATTGAGTGGCGCGCTCAACTACCGAGCCGTGCGGTCATTTTAGCTACTCCTGCATCTCTGCCGATTTCCTCGCGACTAGCCTTATTGGCTTTTCTTCTCTCGACCAGCAATTCAGGCTGCTCGCACTTGCAGAGTGGTTCCGGACTAGAAGAGGCCATCACAAGACTCATGCCGGGCACAGCGAATCATTGAAGGCACACGAACGCTTCCATGGGGCGTGAGGTGATCGCTGCCTTGGCTCCAAGGCCAGCCCCGAGGACGGCCGCCAAGAAGTAAGAGGACAATGCACAGACGTACGCCGGCCCTCGCGCCGCAGCTGGCAGCCTTAGCACTAAGATAGCCGGGAGACTACCATGTCTTTTCTTTTGCCAAGGGCTAACAGGGTGAGGGTATGGAAGGATGAGGGGCTAGAGCATGCTGAGCATCAACGGCCATTGTTGTAGCCCGTCAACCCGGCAGCTCGAATGTGTATATCGCTTTCCAGGCCAGGGCAGGTTCAATTTTACTGGCCCCTAGCCTTAACGCAGCCTCGGCTGCATGTCAGCCATGTGGGTGGCGCGTCGAGGGGCAGCCGCTTGCACTGGCGCTGCAGTAAAGGACCGTGGCTGTTTTGCCCCTGATGCCAGACGCGATTCTCACCGGCCGCTAGGAGACGGTATAGTAGCTCACTTATGCTTTGTTCTTGGAGGACTTTCCGCATAGATCTATTGCTTCAGCTCGCAGCCGTGGCTTGTTTAGCGGCGACTTGCAATTTCCTTGGCGGCATCTTCTTGGACCACCGAGAGAGCGGCTCCCTTGAGACTACCAAGCATGCAGAGGCTCAACTTCAGCTGGTCCAGACCTCGAGGCGAAAGAAGAGGAGCACGAGTGCCTCTGCCCGAGTATAAAGATTGCCATCTCCCCCCGACTTGACCCAACCTTTCCCCATCATCCACCACCTCATCTCATTTACACTCGTTCAAACATATCCTGCCACAAACACGAATCAGAGACTCCTCTGCCACATCTCAACATGAAGTTCTTCACCATTGCCACTCTCTTCGCGGCCGTGGCCCTCGCCACCCCGAGCCCCGAGCCCGTTCGGGACAATGACATGGAAAAGCGCTCCGACGCCGATTCCCTCGAAAAGAGGGGCGGTTTCGACGGCGGATTTCCCTTCGGCGGACGCGACTACTATGACGACGACTACTGGTGCGACGACTACGACGACGACTGCTGGGACTACTACTACGGTCCCGGCCACCGATATGGCTACAGGGTTGGCGGCCGCCGCCCCTTCCAGGGTCGCCGCCCTCGTTTCGGTCTCCGTCCTGGCCGCCCTGGCCGCCCTGGCCGTCCTGGTCGCCCTGGCCGTCCTGGCCGTCCCGGCCGCCCGAACGGTCCTAGGACGCACTAAAGGGAGAGAGAGTGGCTTATCTGGCCTGTTGCAATCTTTTCTTCACATGGAGGCGCACTTTGGACCTGTATCTTGTCTCGAGCTTCTAGTAACTAAGGGAACTAGCGACCATTATATACTAGGAAGGCAGACGTTTAATTGAGAAACTTCTCGAAATTTTGCGTCCACGACTCTTGGTGCATGCCATTTGCTACCAGGAGACGACTCCCACCAACCCCAAGAGCTCTTCATCTTTAGCCTTTCGTGGCCTTGGCGCGTCTAGCTGTTGCTGCGGTTATCGACCCTTCTCCCCTCTTCATCAATTCCAAGCCAACAATGGCAACATGGGCCTGTGCAGTCTAACCGTTGCAGACAAAAAGAGAGCTTCGGCTACTCGGCATATTTTGTATCATGGACACGTCGAACTTCTTTTTGCTTGACCCATCCATGTCGAATCTGTAGCGTAGACATGTCGATTTTCCAAGTCGAGTTTGATGCCGATGGCTTCGTGAAGTTTCCAGCGACCATAGTGAAGTCTCTCCCTGGTAGACTCGCCTCCGAGCCCTTGTTAGGCCTGCGGCCATTCAGTGTAGAGCAGTGGATGCTGTTTCCGAAGGGGACCTCGCCGCGGTCTGCCTACCAGAGCACGTTCTCCGCCTCGTCAAATCGTGGTGACATCGCTCCCGTCGAGGTTTGCGCTCAAGACGGCACCGTTGTTTTTGTATAGAATTCCCAGAATAGCTTCCCAGCAGAACTTGACACGTCGACTCCGTCAGGTGTGCTGGCCTGCGACGAGTTCCTTCAAGGATCTTCCATCTGACGAGCCCAGGAGGATACGACCGGCGCTGAAGCTATCCTCGCAGTTGCTAGCGGAGAGTCCAATGTCCAAAAACTATATGAGGAGATGGTGAGCGTTGGCGTTTTGCGTGTCGGCCCTTGACCCAGGCGCAGCGGGTGGAGGAAGTAGCCCGCCCTTGGTTGACTTGTTTCCCAGCCTGCCCTCGGCGATGTAGTTTTCGAGAAACCGCCCTGGTGTATCCGGCAAATGTCACTCCTTGATGTAGTGCTGTTCAATAAAGGAGACGGTGTCGAGGCCGACCGAGTCCATCAGACCCACGTGCCCGGCCTGACGCTCACTCCCCCACATCTCTACCCAGAGCTTGTTGATTTCTTCGGGCGTGGATACCCCTTCGGCGAGAATGGTGAGTATTTCGCGCTTGATGGCGGCCCAGAGGCGGTTGAAGATGAAGCCAGTGGATTCCTTTCCTGCAACGTAAGGAGACATGCCGGCTTGTCGAAGCTTTTTGACCAGGAGCGGAAAGATGGTTGGGTCTGTTTCCCCGTCCGTCATGAGCTCCACGGTGGGCAGGTTTGGCGGCATGTAATAGTGCCAACTGCCCATGTACTGGCAATGTGCCGTCCCAGGACTCCGCCGCCAAGCACGGCAACGGTTCGCCCCGTACCCGAGGGCAAAGGAAAAGATCATGTCTTGATATATGTGTATAATGTGTAACGTGTATCAACAAGCGTTTGAGGTTGGGGATAAGGGTCGCTGGAGCCATCTTCGCCCCTCATGGACGAGGAGAAGCGCCATTTAAATCGGTACCAACCCATCGACGGTGGATGGCTTTTCGTCACCAAGGAGCTCCTCTACGCATCATGTCATAGACCGGAACCTCCGCGGAGCATTTCCACTGACCCACAAGCATCGGACCGCGGCTTACGGCCAGGCCCTCGCCCGGCCCGGTACTGCGCCGGCGCCCGATTAGCATGCTGAAGATGCGGCAGATACAGCGTTGGGGAACTTTTTGATATCAACTTTACCTACATGACGTCTGCAAGGGTGCGGCGGCGGCGGGAGTGGTAGGGGAGTCGGGTCCTCTCGGATTTAAACGACTCGACCAGCCGATACGATAAATCCCGGTGGCCGTATAAGTGTCTAGTGTCGAATGCTTGAAGCAAATTGGACAGGGTGCTCCAGACTACATCTACAGTGAGGTTCAAAAAGTCTATGTAGGTAAACAAGATAAGAAGAACAGGCCTCTTAACAGAAGTACACACATCTCTATATACCGGGGCTAAGGCTCGAATGGGAATTTTAAGTGAATCAATGTTGTTACAAGAGAAAGAGACAGTCTGCCAAGTTCATCCACGACTACTTTACAATCACTTGCCACTCAAAATGTAAATATCTGGTCCGTCATCTTCGCAGATGCCCCCGGCTGCTCGAACCCCAGGCCGACAAGGGACGTCTTTGCGGCCTTGACCATGCCTGGCGGACCACACAACAGAACCTTGCTACCCACGCTCGGGTCCGGCAGCCTCTCGGCCATGGATTCCTTCGTCACGTGTCCGCAGCCAAACTTCCATCCAGGCGGCGGGTTGTCGAGCAGGTAAAAGACTTTAAAGGTTTTGGGGTATCGCCGGGAAAACGTGTCGAGCTCGTCGCGGAGCAGAATGTCTTGCTCTGTCCTGTTGGCGTAGACGAGGCTGATCTCGGTGCCGTCGCGATCGTCTTCGCAGATGGCCCGAATCAGCTGATACATGGGTGTGATTCCGGTGCCGCCGGCCACCATGCCCATCCGTTCGCACATGCCGCGGTGATAGCGCATGGCGCCCTTGGGACCCCTGAAAAGAACCTCATCGCCCACCTCGAGGTTGGCCAGATAGCCTTTTGTCAGCCTGCCGTCCGGGTAAACCTTGATGACCAGCTCCAGAAGGCCTTTGTCGCGGTTGTTTGATACGGGCGTGTATGAGCGGCACGTGGATTCACCACCAATCGTGGCCTTGACGGAGACGTGTTGGCCAGTAGGCAAGCCTGCGATTGCGTCTTGGCTGGGGAGGCTGAACGTCAGGCGAAGAACGTTGGGGGCAATGGTCGTCTTCTTGGCCAGCGGAAGCTCCGAGTAGCTCACTGGGTCCAGCCACCCCCTGTCGAGGAGAACATTGTTGTCGATATGCTTTGGCACCTTGATATGGGGAGGGTAGTCGGTGAAGCTCTTGTTGCTGCTGAGCAAGCCCATTACCCGCCTGGCCACCACGAGATCCAGCACCGCAAAGGCCCCAGCCCCAAGGAGGAGACCCTCCAAGAAGCCGACCCCGTGACGCTGAGACTTGTTGAGCTTGAGGGCTGGAATCAGCGACTTGGGCAAGGCGAGGTCCATGTGCTCGCCGAGAAAGTAGGCTGTGGCCGCTGTGATGGAGGCCAATCCGAGGCTGACTGAGTTACTGCGCAGAGAGGACTGAGTGGTGGCGACTGGCGAAGAGCGTTGAGCGTTTTGCAGACTGATAACGGGCTTTTGTATCGGCTTTCTGAAGCCCTTGAGCTTCCCGACCCTGTAGTCTTTCATGATGTCGAATGCATCTTCCGAGTGGCCAGCATTGTCGAACGCCTCGCTCGCATCTGTCCCAGCAGCCTCGACGAGAACTTCCGCACCGCCTGGATGATCGTTTTGGTACTCGGACACGTTGTAAACTATTACCGTCAGCTTCAAACAACCAAGCAAGTCAGTCAGGGGATCCTGCCAGGCTTACCCTGGCCGTGAATGACTATCCACGCGTCTTCCGGGCCTCTGTGCTCGGCGACGTCCTTTACGGTGTACTCCATTGCGACTGGACAGTGGGATTAGAGTGAGGGGAAAGCGTTTATGGGAGATACAGTCATTAAAGGAGACTTGAAATGTCCGCCAACGATGAGGGTAATATAAGCTACTAGACCAGGCAGATTTCCGAGTCATGCGATGCTGGTGGCCGAGGACTCCTTTGCCTAAGCCTCGGCACATCCAACCCTTCCTTGCCCATGAAACGGCCAAAAATGGAGACCTCCCATGCAGCCAGCCAGTGGAGTCAGCTGGCAGTGACGCACGTTGTAAGTTATCCAGGCTGCCGCGGCATGCCTTCGAGTGGGCCACGGCTGTCGAGCAGCCATGACGATGGAGTCGTGATGACCTCTGCAGGAGCCTAATTGGCAGCCAAGGAGGTGCTTATGCCCGACAAACAGGCTACCCACCTGTCTTACGGGGTTCCCGACGTCACCGTTCCACCAAGGAGATCCGCGGTGGCACCCTGTTCGGCCGGACCATACCGGGACATCGGATCCTTCCTGGGACCCGGGACTTTTGCCTGTCATGACACCCATCCGTCTAGTATGTGGATCCCGGAAAGCCGGCTCCTCCGGGCCTCGTCGGCCGGGCTGGGATCCGGCAAGTGGATGCCGCGGCATCGTCGCCTCCGATGGTCGGACGCGAGACTTTCAAGGCGCTGCTATGCTCGGTCGGATGGCCCGGATATTATCGGACGGTAGCATGACGCACGTCGCCGTCATTGGCCTCGAGGGAATAAGCCATCGACCTTCTCAAGGGGCCGTAACAGGGGCTGTGTTGCCACCAGCCTCTGGACCTCGGCAGCCTTCATGTCTATAATGAATTTAAAACAACGTCCAGACCAGACGCCGCTTCGAGGCTGTCACCTGCACATCTTCACCCTGAGGCATCCGTTTACTCTGCCCACGCGAGCTGATTATTCGACATGGCGCCGACGAGTTTCTACCTGCTCGGCGAAGATCCCGCGAGAGGCATCGAAATCGACATTTCCGCATCGGCAGACCTTGACACCCTAAAGCAACTGACTGCATCGCACTTCGCCATTGTCAAGCCCCAAAGTCGTTCTGCCTCGGACCCAGAGTCGTGCCGTTATCCAGCTAACGTAGTCCAGGCATTGGCTTCCTGGCTGACGGCCACAGGAAGCTCACGTCGGCCTCTGACATTATTGACGCCCCTGAGCCCGTCGCCATCTCCATTGATGGAAGGGAAGTGCGCGAGGTGCCCGGTCCTTCGGGCCTCCCTTACTTTGGAAACTATCTCGAGACGTACCCGGACCATCTCGGCAACCATGAGAGGCTGTTTGACTGGTACGGGCCCCTTTTCGTGACAAACAACCTGGGCAGCCGTGTCTACCAGACAAACGACCCTGAATTGTCCATGATTTTCTTTTCCGAGAGCGACTTCTTTACCAAGCGTATCATTCCCGGCCACCCTCTGTATCCCATCAAATCGCAAGACGCCGGTGTCTTCTTGGGCGATACCGAGACGGAGCAGTGGCGCCAAGCTCACAAGTTCCTCCCGCCGGCTCTGGGGCCCAAGGCTGTGCGGCACTACGCGCCGTCGATGCAAAAGACGGTTGAACAAGCCTTTGGCGTCTTTGACGAGCTGGACAGGAACGACGAGGCCTGGAACGTGTATCAGTATATGCTGAAGCTGGGGTCCCAGGCCGTCGGGAAGCTCGTGCTGGGCATGGACTTTGGGCACTTTGACTCGGTCGACGCGCCGCATCACCAGATGGTCCTCGGGATCGCGCAGTACCTGCAGCTCAACAAGCGCGTTACGTCCATGGGGAGCTGGTATGCTGCCTTGCCCTTTGGGGACCCCAAGAGACTGCGGAGCACGAAGGCACGCGTCCAGGAGCTGCTGGCAGAGTCCATAGCCACGGCGGCGAGGGGTCAGGAGGACCTGGAACTGCAAGATGCGGCCCTCAAGGCCGAGAACGTGATAGGTCCGCACACGTCCTTTTTGGTAGAACCGACCAGATGGGCTGATGCCTCCGTGCAGACTACTGCCTCAGGGCGAGAGACAGCAAGGGAAACAAACTGCCTCCGAGTCAGTTCACCGAATCCCTACTCGTTGCCACAGCCGCGGGCTTCACCACCACATCCTCGCTCCTGTCGTGGCTCATCTACAGCCTGGTCCAGTATCCAGGGGTACAAGACCGTCTGCTCCAGGAGCTCGTCGACAATGACTGGGACGAGCACACGCAGGTAACGGCAGACTTGACCAACAAGCTCACCTTTCTCGACAAGTTCGTCAAGGAGACTCAGCGTCGCCACAACCCCTCTTTCCAGCCCGGCCGAACCGCCAAGGTGGACATGATACTGCCAGGTGGCTACAAGCTCGCCAAGGACTCGATAGTCATCCCCGCCCTGCACCACATCCATAACAACAGCAAGCTCTGGGACAACCCCAAGACGTTCAACCCCGACCGCTGGGACACGGACGAGGTGAAGAACCGGCCGCCGGGCTCGTACGTCCCGTTTGCCACGGGGCCCCGCAGCTGCATTGGCTTCAACTTTGCCCTTCAGGAGGTCAAGATTTTTCTGCCCAAGCTGGTGTACCGGTATAGATTCAGTCTGGCGCATAACGGTCCGATAGCGTACGATCCGTACTTTCAGCTGATACGACCAAACAACCTCTACGTCCGGGCCGAGAGAAGGGTCAAGGTGCCGCCTAAAACCGAGTAGAGCTGCAAGGTTTGAGCCGTGTCTCAGTGACAGACAACACAACGTAATTCTTCTCGACAGCAGAGGATAGTGAAGCCGGTCCGAGATGGTTGGGGCATTGTATACCAAAGCCGAGGACTAGTGGCATCGAGGCGTACTTGGCGCAATAGCATAAGCATATGGATCGCTTGCTCTGCTGGCCCTTCTGTTTCTGAATTAGACATGGACCTGAACACTTCCTCTGTTTCTCAGATGGTACCAATTAAAGGGCGACGCACCAAGGACCCGGCCCGCATCTCGCTTACATGTAAGCATGTGTCTTCTCTGCTTAGGGGGTTTCATGGACGTCGATCACGCCTCTGGCCGCCTTTTGTTGCAGATGACGCTACATGTAGCGTGTGACCCGGCGCCGCCGGCTTGGCAATGAGGCTCCTATGCAATTTAGCCTATTGAATGGGACTATTTTCGGACCCTGCGGACTCCATTGGCGACTCAAATGGCGTTCTGGTTCTAGAAAAGCGAGCGAACAGACTCCTCAAGGAACGGGATCGTGCACCCGAGCAGCCGTTTGAGCCACTCCACAGCAGGTCGAGCGCGAAAGGGAGCATAATTTAGTCCAAGTAGTATGCAGCTGCATCGACGTCTGGTCCCGAGCAATGGCGGCCCTGCTCGTGCGGGCGGCTCGGCTTCTGCGCAAAGCGCAAGCAGCGCTCAGGGGCGCCGCCGCGATGAAACGCTACGGGAGGGACCGCAGTGCCCGACAGCTTCCAGATACAGCGGCCGTCGGCAGTCTCCTCGAGCCCTTTGTCCGAACCTTAAGCCGCTGTAACAGCCTAGGCCCAGGGCGTCTAGACTATGCCGCCGCTTAATCCAGGCTGGGAAATAGATTGGCACCATCCCCCAGCTTTAGGCTGAAGATCTCGTCGTGTTTCCTCTTTGTTTTCACCCTGCTCTCCAGGGTTGAAGAAGGGGTTGCTGTTGCTGTATGCCGTGTTGGAGCTGCCGGCTCATAGATGGTGTCTCGACGCTGTCAATCTTTGGCCTGCAAGTAGGCGACCAACTGAGCCACTCGAGGACAACTAGGCCCCCTTTCTCGAGGCCAAGAGGGAAAACGACAATAATTGGCAAGACGCAATGGCCCTCGCCAGGTTCCGCCCCTCGACGATCATCCTGAGAAGCTGAAGCTCAGCGGCTACATTAGCCGTGCCTGCCGCAATTTCGACGACTTGCATAGTTTAAAGCAGTGCAGGACTGTTTCGGACGAGCCGCTTGGGAGCCCCCGTTGACATGTAATGTCCAAATTGAGCTAGTTTAAAGCTTGGCTCTGCAACGCCGCTCCGGGACCCTCTTTGCAGTTGTGGATTTCCCATGATAAAGCAGCCGAGGCACGACGACGGCTGGAGTTGACTGTTTACCCGCTTCAAATGTCCACAGAGGCTTGATTGTTGCCGTGCAGGCTGATCTCCTCCACAACCTCCCTTTCAGTCTCTCCCATGCATCTCCATTAATCCTCTGATCGAATCCCGTGGTTCACCGTCACGCGCAGTCGCTCGGCCAGAGGCCTGTTTGCATTCGTTCGTTTCAGGGCAAAAGGCCAGCCTCGATGGCAAACATCAGCTCGGCCCTCGTCGAAGCATGGACCTACGCCATCCTCAGCACTCTTCTCATCGTTGGCAGGATCGTTTTGCGATGGCGGACCCAGTCGTTCCGCGGCCTGTCGGTCGACGATCATCTCATGGCCACTGTGATTGTAGGTCCCTCCCTGGTCGTCTCCCTTGCCAACAACCATCCTTCTCGCGTATGCTTACACGGCACAAGCAGCCCCTTTCCATGGCCGGAACCGCCGTATCATTCGTAGTCGAGGCAAACATGCACGGCTTGGCGAATAACGGGTACGACACTTCGGGCACGGCAGTGGATTCGAGGTGCTAAATCGGCTGCAGTCTGACTCCCGAGCAACGCGCCGCGTTGGACCCGAACAGCATCGAGTGGCGATTACGCACCAGGGGCTCCCAGATTCATATCGCCGGCTGGATGCTCTATTCGTTGCTGCTCTGGGCGCTCAAACTGTGCTGGCTCTTTTACTATCGCCGGCTCGGTGATCGTGTGGATCGCATGGCCCTCAAGGTCAACATCGGCCTTGGCTTTTGCGCCGTGACCTATCTCATGGTCCTTTGCTCGATTCTCTTTGGCTGCCGGCCCTTCTCGAGGCACTGGCAAATCAACCCCGACCCTGGAAGTACGACGCCGTCCTGAAGCTCCATCTAGACCGACGTGGGCGAGAACATGAAGGTGGCTGACGCAAGCATCGCCAGACTTTTGCTATCCGGCCGTCTCGAGACTGCAGGCGTGGACCGTGGTGTGCACCAACCTGGCAACCGACTTGTACATTATGACGATTCCCCTCCCAGTAAGCGCCGCCGCCCTTGTTCCGGACCTTTGTTCTAACAGGCAACGGTAGATGATATGGCGTGCCCACATCTCGACAATGAAGAAAGCTGGCCTCGCCGCCATGTTCTGCGGAGGGCTCATCACTCTTGGTTTTGGTGCCGCTCGCTGCGGCCTCATTCTACAAGACGACCAAAATTCTGCTGAATTCGCCGCGCGGTGGTCGGATCGTGAGACGTTTGTGGCCACCATCCTCACCAACGTGCCCGTTCTCTTCCCTCTCATACGCCAGCACCTGGGCTATATCAAGGACGCCTCTCGCCGTGGCTATACCGCCACGAATGGCGATTCAATGGGGTCCCGAACCAAAGACGGCGTTGTCTTGGAGCTCCCTACCCTATCTGGCCAGGGCGCTGCATCCACGAACAAGAGGTCAAAGGGCGCCAAAGGCTTGCAGTCTCATTCATTCTACGAGCATGACGGGTCGGAGGAAGCCATCGTTGGGATCCCAAACGACTCACGGTAATGTTCCGAGTCAAAGGGTTCACTGCGGGCAGAATTGTCTTGCGGTTCATTAGTTGAGCGTAATGTCTTATAATTGCCAGGGCACGCAGCGTTGCCTCTGGCCTGATGATGTACGAGCCGTGTCTCTCTCTGGGGGCACAACCGAAATTAATACAGCTCGGGTCGCACAGGTATCCTCTTTGGGCGGTGGCTCCCGTGGCTTGGAACGGTGACCCCTAGTCTTCGGCATACCACAACATATCATAATTAATTCAACCATGACTGCCAAAGCTGTGAGCTTCTGCAAGTATCCAGTGATGATCAATCTACAAAGGAAAACAGGCAGACTGACAGGGACGCCGCATCTACTTGCAACAACGCTCCCCGTGTCATATAAGCAAGGGGGTGAATACGCGTACGGCCATCAGGGGCTTGTTCCACCCACGACTGGGCCGAAGCCCCGACGGTCAGTGCAAAACGCGCTGTGCGCCATGGCCTCGACCCGAAACCCGACACGGCCAAGACGGTGACGATACTCGGCATTTCCTAAATACTATCTAGGTTAGCGACCATAGATGACCATACCTGCGGCCGGTTCTGGCTTTACAACAGTGTAGCATGTCCTGATCTTAGGGGACCGACGACACCCTCACTTCTGGCTTCTTGGTGGTACGATTACCTCCGGGCGCAATAAATTAGTATCAGCATTGGCCGCCGAGCTGCATGGTCTATCTCGTCTTAGGAGAAATGTCCAAATGAGTCCGAATCAGAAGCCCTGAGCTAAATCAATTTTAATTGTCTTAAACTGCCATGGAATGGAAGGCGCGCCCGGGCGGAAAGCTTGATATGTACTCTGTAGGTATGTAGGCAATTAACAAGTGAGGGACGTTTTAATTTCTGGTCTCTTTTGCCACACAGCAAAGAGGTCTAGTAGCACGACCACTGCTTTTGCTATATTGATCACACAAACCATATTACTAGCATCCAATTTTCTTTTCTGTTTCTATAAGCCTTCCAAGGTTCCTCCCCCCCATGATTTTATCGCCTAGAACATCCGCATTTCTTCGCCTTGTTGCAACCAGGTTTGAGGCAGCAGATGCTGCACTGGGCAGCTTCAATGCTCCGGGCAAACACAGTTGATTCGCTTCTTTTGGATATGGCGCTTGTGCCTACTAGTGGTACCGCGACGGCCAAGGAAGCTATCGAGAGAGCGATTACAGTGGCATTCAGCTTCATCGTGAATATTGGTGTAGGCGTCAACTTAAGATTTGTATAGATAGGTGGCAAAGACGAAGGATAGAGAGTAGGGAGAGGGAGTCGTTAGGCTAAATATTTTTAGGTAAGTGTTAGAAAAAGTAAAAATATCGTGGCACTGCGTTTATTACTGTCTATAAAAAAAAGCCTATTTTTTATATAAATGCTTTCCTATTACACCTATACACTATTACCTATTCGGAATCTAATTAATAAAGTAAGCCTCTTTTTTCCTATTATAGCCTATTGCGGCGCGATTTAAGGAGGTTGTAAATTGCCGTCTTAGTTCTACTACAGTTTTACATCGGCATATCTACGATTGGGCATCTATAGTGTAACTAAAACCTAGAAATCTATGTTGTAAGACACACCGGCCTTTAAAAGAACCCGGTCTCCGCTCGAATCAAGTCGAAAGACACGTTATATAGAATGTGTCTAAAGACGCTCTTTTCGCAGTGTCTAATAAAATGCGAAAGTCTCGTCGAACACTGCTATAGTTAATCTCAATTAAGTCTGTGGCACTTAAGTGGTTTTTTATACTTTATTATAAGTTTTTTTCTAAATATATTAAGTACATCTTCTCTTTTATTACATAGAATACTTTCCTATACAATTAGCCTTATTATTTTAAGGCCTTTAGCGCTTATAGGGGCTAAACTTATAGCAAGATTAGTAGCCGACTTGTCCGCTATTTTAGTAGTTAAGCTCTTTAACGTCTTTGTTAGGAGTATAACAAGGTTCATTCTATATTTTCTATTATAAAAAGGATATACAAAGTACATGCCTTATATTAAAAGACCCTTATAATATAGTATAAAAACCTACCTTAGTAGCACTGTTTGCCTTATAAATTAGACAGCTAGGAATTACCTTAACTAGATATAGGTAAGATAACATCTTTTAGGTTGCGCAAAGGGCCTTAAGGAACGTGGAAAGGCCACTAGCAGCCGGGGCAGCAGCCGGGGCAATAGCCGGGGCAATAGCCGGGCTACGGGCTTCTAGGCAGCCCGGGCAGCAGCTAAGGCAACAGCGAATAGAGACAGTAAAAGCGGTAATTTTTTTAACTAATAGGAGAATCGCTAACCGACGAATCAGAGGGCTAGGAAGAGGGGCGGCAAGACGCAAGCGGCGTTTTTCTCCTCGGGGAGGAACAAATAGAACCTTTAGTCACACTACGTTCCCTTAAGTTATAGAATGTAACTTATTACGAGTGGAAGGCTCGCCAGCCGCGGCTCGCGCAAAGAAGCCTCGAGGAACGAAAGAGGGCATTGGCATTAGCAGGTGTTAACAGGGGACGAACTTAGGAAGGGCAAGAGAAGGCAGCAGCGACTAATAACGAGGGAGGCAAGGAAGCGTCGGCGATCAATCACGGGGATCATTTGAAAGGCGAGGGGGGGGGGGCTAAGGGACCAAGAGGCACATTATAAAGTCCTTTCGTTCCTTAAGGCAGACGCCCTTCAGGCGGAATCACCTCCAGATTGATTTAATTGATTTATAATAACAGCTGCTAGCAACAACACTTCTATTATGATTCAAGGCCCTATATTAACGGATAGTATTAGCGCATCGTCTTATCATCTTGGTCTTTAAAAGCAAGGCCACTTACAAAGCTTTTGGCATCAAAATCCCCAAAACTGTCACCACTGCCCCCAATTTCCTCATAGACTTTACCCTTTTGAAGACCACCACCCGGAGTATCAAACCCCTCAATTGGACTTTCTTTAGTAGTCGGAAGGCCCTTCGGATTGCTTGGAGTTTTCGGCACATCGAACTGCGGGTCGGCAGTACCTAGCCCTTCGTCCTGAATGGCGGGTTTGCCTTTCCCTTTGCCTTTAAGACTGACACCGTCGTCAGCAGCAGCCCCCTTTTCAGCCGCTTTCGCCCCAGCCTTATCTGTTATTTTAGGATCGATTTTTCGACCGGTTGCCGGATTTTGCGAGCCGCCTGGAGATGAAGGTTATCAGCAGTCTCGTCTTATTTTTTGCTTGGCCAAATATTACCAGATTTAGTCGTAGTTGGACGACCTCCTGTTCGAACTCCTGGCGGCCGAGAAAGCGACGAACCCACACCGCCAAATCTTCCCGCAGTGAGACCCGGAGTTGCACTTCTCATGGCATCCCAGGCCAGATCTGTAAGGACACCATCCACTTTCCTAGCCCCCGTTCCAAAAGCCTTCGCAAATTTTCCAAAAGCCGAATCTCCCAACTCTTTCGCCTTTTTATCTCTATCCTGTCTCGCCTTTTCCGACTGCGCAAAATTCAAATCGCTCTCCCAAGTCTTGGAATGAAAATCGATGTTATCCTGATCAGCAAGCGATCGACTCGGCCCAACTTTTGGTTTCGGTTCTTCCACTGAGAGTCCACTATCGCTTTGACCTCGCGAACGGAGTTGCGACTCTGGGTTTGGCAGCGGGCTGGATATAGCCAGGCCAACAAGAACGGAGAGGATTCCGGAGGTCTTCATTCTAGTAGTATATAGCTACCAAGCTAGATGGTAAATGGTTGAAGTGTAATAAAAGATGCAAATTTTTTTTAATGCTTTCAGAGGGCTACACGACTCTTTAAATATTCGAGCTGGGCCCGTTATCGACAGTGGGGGATCGATGTTAATCAAGGGGGCAATTGACAGGCCACCCTCTCTCGCTATTCGGCCACCTAAAAAGTGGGCTAGGGTGGCTAGGGTGGCCTGTTAATTACACCCATGATTAACTCAGTACGAGTCAGGACTCTGACACAAGTCGACCGACGAAGAAGCACAAAGTCAGCCTTTCACAATTTCGGCCACCGATTTACGAAGTAGCGATTCACGCAATGTATCGCCACCACAACTTTCATGCCATGGACTCATTCCTTAGAAATCGACTTTCCAAATTCATTCAATCATCCCGGTAAGCAAGAGAAACGACGTTCGTCCGAAAACTTGTACATTACAGCCAGCTAAGTATACTAACTACTAGAAGCAATCGCATCTCCGCCCCTCTCTGTGCATCTAAGGTTCGATTTGCGGGATTTCTCTTAGCAAGCGTCGATGTTACGCACAGGTTTGCAGGTAATGGACGGGATGCAGAGCTGCGTCTTGACTTGAGGGCATCAAGCATGGTTGTCAGCAACAGCAGCGATAGGCCATTTCAGTCATTCTAGCAGCAGTGCTGTTGGGATGTGCATCTCACTTTTGGCTGAATAGTCCATGCGACAACAGCCCTCTTACACTAGTTCGACAATGGCAAATCATGCACAAGAGCGCCAGAGATCGACACACCCCGGAAGAGAATAGCGTCAACTGTTGCGAGCGACTCATGGAGGCAACCGTAAAACTTGAAACACTCCTAGCACGACAACATAATGAAGCTTCTTAACCCTATAACGGACGCTTTAGGCGGGGTCCAAGTGGCACGGAAGGCCGATGTATTCTTACTTAAGGTATTATAAACTTCAGCTTGGCTGTAAAGATAGGTAGCCAAGGACGAGGTGTTTTATTATTATTACAGCGCATTTAGCGTCATTTTCCATTGAGGCGACTCCCGGTCCCTGTTTTACTATGTTCTAGAGGGGTGTGAAGAACGATTGCTTTTAATACCCACTGGAAAGTGGTAACGGAACAATGTTGCTATTTGCACCTTCGTTATAGCAAAAGCAGGTGCATGGAAACCTTATTTCTACTCTACGGTATGGTCCCCCTTAGGCACGTCAGATCGAATCATTCTGGAGGCTGGCGAGTACGCTGGCTAGAGGCCCGAATTCGTAACCTTGCAGAAAGCGTTTTCACGTGTCGTGGTGTAAGAGCACCAGCAACGTACATGATCGTACTGCTACCAAGGCTATAGCGTTGAGTCGTCGTCACCGATGGCGAGGCAGTGCGGTTCATCGTGGTCTCATGCACTCTAGAATAGTGCGACATTGTTGATAATGCTCTCTGTGTACTGTTCTTTGCGAGTAGACAGTGTTTCCAGGATAATTTAGCAGCATTTCTACTCTATGTGCATCGTGTGGCTACTCAAACAATCATCCGTTAAGCTTACTTAGGGCCGAACTTACGAATTCTCGCCTGAAATAAACGATTCATTTGTAATGCTGTCTCTCCTTGTACTTAGGGGCGTGGTCTCAAGTCTGCGGGCCCCATCCCTGGTCGGAGGTAACTTAGAGTTTATTAGCCGTAGAATACCGAGTGCTACAGGCTAAGATACGTAATGCGTTCTTATGGTACGAGCTGCGATTCAGGGATTTAGGTCACCTTACCTACCATTCATCGACTTATTAGTTTGTCATAGTTGTGGGCCTTTTGCAGCAGGCTCTGCCCTGATGTCACGCGCCTAAAGTGCTCGACCACGGTAGATGGCTGGTTGATTCCAACCAAGAATGCAAACCACTTAATTATGTTCAACCCGGTTGAGCAAATTGACCATAATCGTCAATTCAACTCAATCAATGCCAGCTCTAATTACATAAGTCATCAATCAATATTAAGACTTGGTGGATTGAATGGATTGAACTCGTGCAGTATAGGGTAGGATTTGGCCACGAGAAAAGCTGGGGTCGAGTTGCCCGTGGATTCGGACGCTTGCCCGCGCCGTGTGCTAAGCCCAGCATGGACTAGTTGAATGTGAGATTAGCCTCCTGGCCAAAACAAACTGCTTTTCGCGATTGTGGTTTCAGCCTTCGCGGCGAAACCGCGACCAATCCACCCACGACTTACCTAAAATCCGAGGTAGACGCAATCGGCTCCACAACGAGCTGTCCACGCGACGAATGCGAGACAGGCACTCCTCCAACACCTTTGTCGCACTCCCTCCCGACGATTGCATCGCGCGCTCAACCAGAAGAAACGATAGAAGGCGCACAGCAACAACACTTGTGGCGCTGTTTCCCCGAATATACCTGGTCCCAGCGTGCCCGAGATACGGCGTCTTGGGTTTGGGGATTCGGCTACGATATTCAGAAGTTCGATGGGAGCCGCCGATGGGTCTGCCAGCGATGCATCCGAAACAAGAATCCGAGACCCAGGAACTTTGCGGAGAAAGGCATCCAGAACGCGAATGATCATTTGTTTAAGGATTATGGGATTTGCGCTCCACCGGAAAAGACGAAGTCAGCAGCGCAAAGGAAGGCAGAGAGATCAAGGGACAAGGAGCAGAAATCGATTGCGGACGTAATGAAGCTCGACACGAGTGTTCCACGACAACGAGACATCGCGAATAACCTTGTTAAGGGTTTCGACCGCAAGCGCTTCCAACGACTTTTGCTTGAATGGATCGTCGAGGAGAACCATTCCTTCGTGTTTGCGAGCAGGAAAGACTGCAGGATTTTCGAGTACCTCAACCCACTTGTGAAGATAACCGATGCCAACATCACCAGAACGACTGTTCGCCACAAGATTATATCAGCGTACGAGAGACATAGAGAAAGGGTGGCGGAAGTTTTAAGGCAGTCCTGCGGTCTTATCCATGTCTCTTTCGACGGCTGGAAGTCAGGAAACAGGCACAGTCTCTACGGTGTTTCATGCCTCTTCAGGGATGAGAGCAGCCGGCCCCGCAAGCTGGTGCTTGGTGTTCCGGAACTACGGACTCGCCATTTTGGCGGTAACATTGCGGCTGAGATCCTAGACGTCCTGGATGCCTTTGGGATCAATGATAACGTCGGCTACTTCACACTTGACAATGCAGAAAACAACGATCGGGCCATGGAAGTTATTGGTGGTGAGCTCGGGTTCGTCGGATCCAGGAGGCGTGGCCGGTGCTTTGGTCACACTCTGAACTTGTTAGCTAAAGCGCTGCTCTTCGGCCACAATGTCGAGGCTTTCGAAGAGCGGCTGTCTGGTGTAGCGGCTTTATCCGAGGAGGAGCACACACTCTGGCGGCGCAAAGGGCCTGTTGGGAAGCTGCACAATCTTGTGGTCGACGTCAGAAGGTCAGATCAGCTTACTTATCTGCTGCGCAGCATACAGCGTTCCGAATCCGACATGTCTTCAGATGCCAGGACCAGAGCACGCAAGCCGCTCGATCTGATCATCGACAACGACACCCGATGGCTTTCTCAATTATATATGATTAGACGGGCTCCCTGTCTCCGCCCATTTCTCGGACAGCTCATTCTGAAGCATCGTCAGCAGTGGGAACAGAGCAGTAAGTCGAGGAAGACGGGCAATTTGAGAAGAACAGCAAAGGTACCACGGATCTGCCTGGAGGAAAACCAGCTCACAGTCAAAGACTGGGAAGTACTCGACCACCTGGCCAAGCTTCTGGGATACTACGAGGATGCGGTCAAGACATTGGAAGGAGACGGTCAGCAGCGCAAGAGGAAAAGGGGCTGGGTCGGTTCACATGGGAACATCTGGGAGGTCGTACAGGGCTTCGAATTCGTCCTGGATGTCCTCGAGGAGTACAAGCTGCTGGCCGCGGACATGCCTGACTCGGAGCATTTCAGAATCAACATTAACCTAGGTTGGGAAAAATTGAACAAATACTACTGCCGATTGGACGAGACGCCGATTTATTATACAGCTTTGGCGCTTCATCCAGCTTTTCGATGGGGCTATTTCGAGAACGAATGGAAGGATAACATGAAATGGGTTACAAAGGCGAAGCAGATGGTCCGAGAAGTGTGGGAAACAGACTATCGTCAGCTTCCGGTGGGGCGAGGTGCCGTGGCCGACGAGCCGGCTACGAAGCGGCAGAAAAGGTACTATAACCCGTTTCAGGCATTCTGCGAGCGCGGTCGATCGATCTCTCAGAGCAGCACAATGGGGAGGGACGACGATTCTGTGCCTGATTGGTTTGACGAGGACACCGACGAGCTCGAAGTGTGGCAGTCCTCTCCGGAAGACGGGGACAGTCTCGTACTGGCATGAGCGTAGGCGACGATATCCTCGACTGTCACGGATGGCTCTTGACTTCCTTACGATTCAGCCTATGTCAGCGGAATGTGAGAGGCTGTTCGCAGCAGCAGGCCGCATGGTGACACCCCTGTGCAGCCAGCTTGATGCCGAGATCATTGGGATGTACCAAGTGTTGCGGTCATGACTCAGGGCTGGAGTGATCGATGACCTGGATGTAATGCTTCTTCCTGTCGACGAAACCAACGGAGGATTTGCGTTGATCTGGTCAACTCAACGCCACTGAGGCAAAGTATTGACTGGACTGAGTGGCTTGCATCCTTGCTGGTAGTCCTTGCTAGGCGCCCCTGACCTCCGCAGAACGCGAGAGTATGTCTCCGGGAGGCCCCGCGGCAGGCCTGCCAGTGTCTCGCGCAGGGCCTCGTCTGTCTTGGCGGTGGAAAAGGACTCTATCTAGAGCGCCACCCAGAGGAACATTCCTTCCGTCAGGTCCGGAACCTGGCTCAGTAGTTGTCGAGCTAGCGAAGAAACGACGGTTCGTGCCTCGAGGCTCTCGGAAACGTCGTGCTGGCAGAAGAAATAGGCCACAGGACTCCTAGCGCTATAGACGTGCAAGTTCAGAGCGTCCACTATATTAGCAAGCCAGACCGACTTTCCGGATCGCAGCTTGCCTTTACATACCAATGTATAAGATGTTCCCTGGGTTTTCTAGCGGCAATAGTTGGGCAGCTTGGTGCTGCGAGAGGCCGTTTTTCGTTATATTAAAAATTGCCTCGACTATTAAGGCTTCCGTATAAGTCGAATAAGGCTTTTTTAAGCCATCTGCGGCAGGTGGTGGAAGATAGGTAAGAGTAGCAAGCAAAGGAGGGTGCTGCGGCAGGATGAGTATGAATTACTCGCATAGGAGCTCGACGTCATAGGCAAGGCGCCAGATATAGACGAGTACGAAGCCTTCACATCGCAGTCACCTATCCAGATCGACGGTTCACCACTTGCTTGGTGGCATCGTGATGAGCAACGTGAGCGTTTCCTTCGGTTGTCTAAGATGGCGATAGACATACTCTCAATACCTGCCATGTCTGCGGATCCGGAACGTACATTGTCGGGCGCAAGGCGTACTATCTCTTGGGATCGCATGCTCCATGAACTCCATCGTCGCAGTGCGACAGCGCGCCCCGCTGCGCCCGCTGCCCAGCTCCTTGGCAAGGTCCAGGCGCGCGCGTCTTCGTCTCCGAGCACAAGTGGAAGGAGGGCGTGCCGATGGAGGAGGAGGCGGCGCTAATGCTAGGCTACGGCGACGATAGCGCGACGTCGGTGCCGGCCGTCTTCGTCTTCGTGCCGGGCATGCCGGTCGTCGTGAACCAGAACACGCACCAGTAGCTGAAGCTGGTGAACGGGGCCGGGTATACGGCGGTGGAGGTCATCCCCGACCGGGCCGTTCCCCGGCCACCGAGTATCGGCGGAGCGAACGATACACTTCGGGCCGCCGGCCGGCATCGTGCTGGCCTCGGAGACGACTAAGGACTTCCACTTCGTCGGGATGCCTGCCGGGACGATCCTGCTGACGCCTATCAGCGTTAAGATCGACGCGTAGCGGAAGCGGCCGTGGCAGCGAAGTGACGTTAGTCGCAGGGGCCTGCCGTGCGCGGCGGCCTTCGCCTACACCGACTACAAGGTGTAGGGCGGGACGCTGGAGCGTGTGGCGCTGGAGCTGAGGGGGGCGAGGACGACGACGGGCGGTGCCGTCGCCGTGCGACCCGTACAGCCTATACGTGCAGCTGTCTCGACGGCGTCATGCTCGTGTCGGAGGTGCGGGAGCGGGACCTGGTGGGGAACCGGGTCCCCGAGGAGATGACGGCGACCCGGGCCCGACTGGAGGAGCTGAGCGGGTGGACGGCGCGGGAGGCGGCGGGCTGGCTCCGCGGGTAACGCCGGCGCGCCACCAGCAGCGTAGGGAGGCTAGCCTTCAGGAGTGTTGAATGGCCTATTAGGATGACTGGCCATTGCCGCGGCGTTACGTCTTAATATTGGCGGTTAAGCGCGCACGGTTGCATAGGCAATGTACATATATATAGTTATGGCAGGTAGCGTGCCGGCAAAAGGCATAATCTCTGTGTCTTAGATGCGTAGGGTTCCGTAGGCGATATGCGTCGGGGGTTTTATTAGGTCACGCATCTGCGTCGAGTCTTGGGCTGCGTAGACGGCTGGCTGGCCATCGCAGCGACGTTTTATATCGTGACGATAGTTAAAGCTGTGTTATAGATAGCGTAGGCATCTCAGGCCGGGTCTCGTGTTCCGTGGGCAAAAAGCAAGCAGCTATTGCAGCGACACCACCGGCTTAACGATAGTTAGGGCTACCAGGCCACGTATGCAGCCCGCGTTTTGCATCCATATAAGGATAAGGAGGGCCCTTTAAGAGACGAGACGGGAAAGGGAAAGGGAAGAAGGGCAGCAAGGGGAGAGGGCAAAAGAGGAGGGGAGGCGACAAGCAGAGGCACGTACTATAGGTTTCTAAAAATTTCAGTTAATTATGACGAATTAAAAGCGGGAACACGACGAATCCAAAGCGGGAACGCCAGCGTATTAGGAGGCGCGAAAGACGGGGGAAAACATTCTTTGGGGGAGGAGAGGACTCGCAGGGTAAGAAGAAGCCTTTTGTTCCTTAAGGCATATCGTCAAGGGCCACTAGACAACGGGCTACGCTGGAATGATGCACGTACCAGGCCTAGCTAACCACAAGGGAGCGATAAGAACAGAGGTATGAAGGGCTGGGGTGCCTACTATCTAAAATACCGACGAGGATTCTTTTTCTTTTTCTCCGAATAAGGGTTAGCGGCCGGTTTACGTTTCTTAAGAGCCTAGGCGAGCAGGCACACTAGATCGTTTGTTTAGATGACGGCTATAGAGAGTCTATTGGCCTTAACCACTGCCTAAGTTAAGGGGACGAAGGTCCTAGTAATATACATAAGAACGGTGCCAGTGTAGGTCGGGACACCTCCTCTATTAGGGCGGAATGTCGTTTAACCCCTCTACTCGTCCTAGTTAGAGGGGCATTTCTTCCGACCTCGTAGTTACACTCTGAAAGTGGCTGGCGAGAACGCCTCCCCTATAGCTACTAAGTAGCGAGGCCCGTTAAGTACTTCTTCCACTAGTTCTAAGTCTATAGGGCCTATCCTTAACCTAAGGATGTTGCTTATAGGTGCTAAAGTACCTCCCCCTAGGGCTACCACAGAAAGGGGCTATTAGGCACTCTCCTACTAAATATATATCTATAGGGGCACCTTTCTATTAAAGGTTAGAGCAGCAGCGAAATTGTGGGAAATCAGGAGATCACGTGATTGCACGTGATAGAGGAGTCGATATTATGTAAGGTAGGATTTAGCTAGAATTGATTGATAAAGAATCAAGTGCGTGAGTGCTTATAGAATCTCTAGCTATTTAGTAGCGGGAGATTCGCCTTTTATAGACAAATGTGAGGGAACGGAGTGACATATCCGGACCGGCCTTCGGGCGGTCTTAAAGCCCGAGAAATGTTGATTTTAAAGCATTTTACCCCGTGGCTGTATGTCCCTTCTTTATGCGGCAATTCGTTTTTGAAGTTGGTTAAGGTTGATTTGGGTCTAAGCAGATCCTTGTTTTATCTAGCTACCCTAACCTCCTTAGTTCCGCACATAACGTTACAGACATCGTATAAGGACGTAAGGACCTAA
>JAPEBW010000871.1:0-36358 GCA_027405785.1 Ophiocordyceps robertsii
CATCCGTGGTAGCGACGGAACCCCCGTGGGCGCGTCCGAGGTTGGGTACATGCAGCATGTACTTGCACACTCTCGCCAATCTGCCACTACCTCTGGTACATGGTACTTGGCTGGGCACTCACTTACATACAGCGGCACCCATGCTCATACATGACACAGCCAAACGGATTTCCATGGTACGGTTGGGTAGGTACTGACTGTACGGGTGGATTGATTGATGGCTCGCGCACCCAAAAATACCCACCTGCCCGGCCGATCTCGTCGACCCGCGCATGGGGCACGCTCAGCACAGGTACATTCGCGCGGCGGCAGCAGTAGTTGCAGGCCTCTCTGCCCAAGTCGAGGCAGGGCGTTTCCCGTACCCGTCTGCCAGTACTAGACGGGTACTAGTACCGAGTACCTAGCAGTAGGTACAGTCCTGGCAGACGGAGCAGCGCTCCCGCCCGCCTTGTCGTGCTTTGCTTTGCGCCGTAGCAGGTGTCCGCTTCCCGCTAGGCCCTCTGTAGGGGGTACTTTGCTTTGCCCGTCCGTCTCTTGTCTTTCCGATGTGATATCCCCAAGTCCCCTCTTCAGAGACTTCCTGATCCCATCTTCCCCCCCCTCCTCCATACTTAACTTTTCCTCTCTTCCGTCTCCTCCTCTGCCCTGTCGTCTAACCCCAAGTCGAACCGCCACCCTCCCCTCCCCCCTCCACCCCCCTCGATTGCCAAACCTCCCCGCCTGGCTCGCCTCTTGTCTCCGTCGACGACGTCTTGTGCCTCTGCTTCCCGTCTCGCGCCTCCGATCGGGGCCCGCCCGCCCAGGCCGACCTCATCGACCACTGATGTCAAGAGCCTGTGCCTCCTCCCGACCCGGCTTCGCTCATCCAGCCGCCGATCTCTCGCGGGATTAGCAGCAGCTTCCTCCATGCGGAGCTTGCGAATACCACGACGACGCACTACTTCTACCACTAACCGCTTGGAGACTCTTTGACAATCAACTCCCCGACCCCCTCCTTCCCTTGCTTCTTTTCTCTCTCCCTCTCCTCCTCTGTCCCGTCTCCCTCGCCAGCCTTCTGTTTGCCGCGTGCCGTCTCCTTTTATCCGGCACGCCGTCGCCTGTCCCAGCTCGGTGCCCTCGTCTCAAAGGCGTAGAGTGATGTTGGGTTGATTGCCTCTCTCTCGCCGTCTCCCGGGACGCCTTCTTTGCGAGAACCGCTCGCCGACGGACGGCAGGCACCCTGCATATCTTGTGCGGCGTCCAAATCCCTCTGCTGCCACCATGGCCTCGGCTGTGGAACCGTCTCCGCCTCTCTTCTCCCGTTCACAGTCCAGCCCCGACCTCTTCTCGCTATCGTCGTTCGAGAAGCCCACGGCCAGCCCTGCCGCCTCTCTCCACCACCAAGTACTCGACTGGAAGAGCTGGCCCGGCATTCCAGCCTTCGAGGTTCCCTCTTTCAACTCCGACTTCGAGCTCGACACTTCCGTCTTCGCCAATGGCAGGACCCCGTCGCCGTCTCCCAAGCCCGAGCCGCCCCCACAGGAGCTCGAGGTCCCAGACAGGCTGTCCCGAAAGAGCTCCATTGCGCGCTCGAGGACCGTCTCCCTGATCAACCGACCTCGCTCATGGCTCTCATCCACGTCGAAGCCGACCAAAGATGCTGCAAACGACGAGCGGCGGACCAGGCCCCCTTTGTCGTCAGCAGGCGACAGCGGGCCCGTCGCCGCGCCTCTCGAGCCGCCCGAGTCCAAGCCATCGGACCGAAACCCGCCAGCCTCGGCCACCTTTGCCAACTTTGCCAGGTGGTCGTGGACGGCTACGTCTCGCTCGCCGTCGCCCAAGACTGTGCCTGAGCCCGCACCCGCCAAGCCGCCGGCCAAGCACGCCAAGGGGCCTCCAGAGCGCCTGCAGCTCATCACAGACGTCACCACGGACGCCGACTCGAGGCAAACGAAACAAGCCAATTCCGCCGACCCCTCCAAGCCGGCCAAGCCAGTTAATCGCTCGGGCGCTTACTTCGCCAAGATGAAGCACAAGACGCCGACTCTCGCCGTCCGGGTTCATGAGGGTCCCGACTCGGACAACAGCTGCGCCTCGTCGTCGACGAGTGTCGGGAACCGGGTGTCCAATAGCGACAAGACGAGCGCGTCGCAGTCGACCTGCAGCGACGGTAACACCGACACACCCGTGACGGACTTGTCGACGGAGACGACATTCGCTCAGCACGACCCCCTGTGGCCTTCCTTCAAATCCCTCGAGGCGGACTTGAGGGGCTTTTCAATAAAGCCCACGGCGCAGCGTGTGAGCCAAATCAAAAACGGCCTCGTGCCCTTTCTCAGGATTTCGATGGACCACAAATCGGTCAAGAGCTTGAAACTCGAAGATGTCGACCGGAGGGCCACCGTCCTGAACAAGTGGTGGGTCGTCCTCCTCGACATGCTGTACGACCGAGCCCAGCATCCTGTCCCGGGCGTCGACCGCCCCATTCTGCTCGAGGCGGCGACCCTGCTCATGATGCGTCCCGAGTGGCGGCAGGCCACCACCTACTTCCAGCCACTCGCCGACCGTTCCCCGGCGGAGCGCGTCCGGTCGAGATCATGGACCAACGCCTCGCAGTCGACCGACGGCTCCCAGGAGTCAGCGCGACTGATGGAATCGGCCGAGCACAATGTCAGAACTATGTTTGTGACGAACCTCGTGAGGCAAATGGGCTATGTGGTGGACAAGATGTCGGTGCGCCACGCTCCGCTGAGCTTGGTCAACTTTGCCGGCAAGACGTGTGCCTATGCCTTCTTTTTCGCGCCGGGCGTGGCGGACATTCTCGTCCGACTATGGGGCCTGACTCCGGAGCTGATCCGCCGCACGTCAGACGTGCTCAACCTGCCCCGGAAAGACGGCGGGGAAAGCGACGACATCGTGGCCCTCTTTCCCCCAAAGTTGGGCCCTCTGGGCTGGACGTCGGCGAGAGCCATGTGGGACATGCTGAAGCAGATTCCCAAGATGTCGCTCTTCGTCGCCAGGATCGGCTGGACGGGGCCCTGGGTGTCGCGCTGGAAGGGCCGCGACACCGATCTCTTCTTTATCTTTTGCAAATACTTCCACGTCCTCGTGGACCAATTCATCCCGCCCGGTCTGCCCGTGACCGAAAAGGCCAGATCCCCAGCCTTTGTCCTGATCCACGCCCAGCTCCTATCCATCCTCGACACCACCATCCACCGGCAAATGGCCCTTGAGCACGCGTATGGCCCGCCGCTGATGGACTCGACCAACGGAGCCGATGCATCGGCCATGGCCGTCCCGCTGCCTCCGACGAACCTGCTGAGGAACATGTCGGAGAATGGCTTGGTGATCCTGCTCCGAGACTTTCTTGCCGACGACGCCCCTCAAATGTTGAGCGCTCGCCACACGTTCGCCGAGGCCTTTGCGTGCCTGATCAAGGGCGCGACGTGCAAGACGTCTCAGTACAACAGCGCGGCCTGCTTCACGCTGTGCGACTTCCTCGAGGAGGTGATTGTCATCTATCACGATTTCGAGTCTCGGGATGCGCGCTCGAGCTACATTGACTGGGATTTCTGGCTCGAAGTCTGCAAGCGAATCATGGGCTCCCTCAACACCATGTCGGAGGTGCGCATGCTCTCGTTTCTATACACAATCTGGGACGCGGTGGCCAAGGAACCCCGACGCAAGGCAACGTTCTGCCTGGAGTGGCTCCTGACGGAGCAAACGTTCAACTCCTTCTTCAACAACTGGTGCCCCATGGTCCGGGCCTACTACCAGCGTCTCTTGTGCTGGAGAATCTGCCGCGATGACGGCAATGCCAATGAGGTGGATCTGTAAGTTGCAACCCTCGGGCCAGTGAGGTGATGGCCAGAACTGACGGTCGATTTCTAGCAACATCATGCTCGTGGCGTCGACGAGGCTCAAGACTGCATGGTCTCACTACCTGTACTTGAAGAGAAGTGCGGAGGAATCCGGGCGCGCCCTTCCCTCAACACTGCCCACAAGCCCTGCTCTGGGCAAGAAGTTTATGATTGTCCGGCAGGAGGCCAACGTGCCTCAAGCAGGCCTCTTTATGGGATTCGACACGTTTGCCCGTACCGGTGCCAACGACGCCCTGCCGGCGAGCTGCTGCCCAGAAACGCAACTGCTGGTCAAGGGCGACTCGAAGAAGCGGTGGTCCTTGCTTGGCAAGGTTCTATCCATGACTTCCGGCAACAGCGCCGGCCAGCCGCCGGCGTCGGAGGGACCAGCCAGGAGCCCGGTCGTGGAAAGCGACTTGTCTGCCGCTCGCCGGGGCGCGATGGAACTCACGGCGCGTCCTCCGCCCATGCTTTCCAGTGCAGGCAAGCCCACCTTCAAGTCGGCGGTGGACCCGGAGTCTCTTGGTTCAACCCCAATCTACGACGAACAAAAATACATCTTTAGGTTTATACTGGGCTGGGTCCAGCAGCCCGCGCCGACGATGGGGCGCGACCTCACGCGCCCCAAGCTCCCAGCTCCGGCGCAGTCTCAAGTTGCCGCCAGAGCTCGGGACGGGTCCGCGACGCCGATGCCGCCCGTTCATCGGCCGATGGTGCGACGCGGCGAGAACACACGACCCAACGGACCGAGCAAGACGGGAAGACGAAGCTCGGTGAATGCCTCTGTGGAGGAGTGGCTCAGGGACACGTCGATGGCAACGATTGGATTGGGCAATGAAAACTGGAACATGAGCAACCCAACCGTGGGCGAGAAGCATGTCGGCCCTGGCACCGGGCCGAGGTCACCAGCGAAAGATCATTCCGAAAGCGCTCGGGAGACATTGGTCAGGGCGGTGAAGCCGGAAGGGATGTTTGGCAAGAACTCGGTCTACTCGGGGCGGGCCTTGGCCGAGTGGGCGCACGTGGTGGCGGAGTACAACAGCTTCGTGGAGCGCCGGCGAGAAGAAGGCGTCGAACGGCTGGGCGAGGTGGAGGTGCCCGGACTCGGCGTGGAAGGCTTTCGCAAGATGGGTGGCTAGCGGCCACTCCGGCGATGCTGAGAGGACGGCACGAGGCCCGCCTCGTCTCTTGGCTTTCCCGTGGTCTTGCACAAAAGTTTTATTCCTTGTTGGTTTGTCGTGCAAGGACGACAAAGAGGGAAAGTGTGTTTGCATCTGAACCTGACGCTCCGACTCCTTTGGACAAGGGACGGGGACGCCTGCTTCAGGGAGTTGGGGTCCATTGCTGGTTGCTTGAATTCACCGGCCGGCGGGCCATTTGGGCTCGGAATGGCGTTTGTCGGATGACACTGGCTGAATAATTATAATGCGGTGCTTGGGGGTTGGGACTTTTGATATCACTGGAGCGCGGGAGGAGGAGCGGATCTGAGGAAGAGAGTGGCTCCAGGCCGACTCGGGGGATTTGGGTTGATGTAGGGGGGGGAAATTGCATGCGCATAGGATCAATACCAGGGACGCACATGAGGCTGTCACCGATCAAGGTGCCTGAGCTGAGGTGACGACGTGTAGAGGCAGAGGGCACGTAGTACAGAGCACACCTAACCTACCTGGGCAAGGTACAGTAGGTAGTGGGTTCAAGGGTTCCGGGCTGTTGGCGAGGCGGGCCACGGCCGGGCCGGGAAAGGCGGGGCAGAACTGGCCATTGAGAGACGAGGACATGGCCGAATGGGGCAAGCGAGCTGGTGTGGAGGACTACGGCGGCTGTACGGCAGCTTTGCCGCAGCTTTACTGCGGCTTTGCGAGGTGGGTGGCTTGCGCGATGGCTCGACGTGGCTAGACTGCCATGGGAACGAACTTGCTGCCAAGTATTCCGGGTGCCGGCGGGCGGCGGGCTTCTGCAGGAGGGGGGGCACAGGCTCCGAGGAATGTGTACAGTACTCTGTAGCGCAGCCCTTTTTGGGCGCCTTGCCTTGCAATAAGCAAGAATTGGGATAGAGACGGGGGCTTTGAGCCTGTGGCTTATATCCAGATGCATGCGTGCTTTTTGGTAGGTGCGGAGTGGTCGACGTCGAGGCTGACGAGGCGCTACCGACGGAAAGCAACGTCGCCGTCTCGGTGCCTCAGGGTCCAGCGCCAGGCCGGCCGACGAGGGCGCGAAACAGGGCAAGGTGTCGGGCTGGAGGCCGGCGTGCCCCAGGGAAAAGGGATCCGGCTGCTCCTGTGCGTTCATGCGAAAGGTGGCGTAATGAGGCGCGGATAAATGATGGATAAATGCAAGCCTGGCATCTGCTATTCGACATACGTAGGTTCTCTGTATTACCATCCAAGGTGTGGAGGAGGCAGGAGGAGCCGCAAAGGAGCCCCGCTGAGAGACTTTCCCTCCCCCCCATCATGGTGAAGGATTCAGTGCGTCGCCAAGGCCCTGGCTGACGTCACAGGGGACGAAGCAGCCATGATGGAAGGGACGGACAGGGGGCAGGCGACTACCGGCAGACGGACAGACGAGAAGAAGAAGAGAAGAAATGGAAACATGGCAAAGAGAGGAGGGGGGGAGATCACAATCTGGCGCCTGGGCGCGCTGGCCTTTTTTTTTTGGCCCCTTTCCCACCCTTTCGAGCAAGATTGGTGACGCCCATTGGCTCGACAGCGATGGGTAGCAAGCAGGGCTTGGCCACGGTCGTGCGCGCCGACCTCTCCTCCCTCGCCAAGGAAGCAGGGAGATTCTGTGCGAGTCGGGGCGTTGCAGAACACGGGGTTTCTTTTTTTTTCCTTTTTTTTCTTCTGCCCTCTCGTTCCCTCGTCTTGGCATAGGGTGGGCTCCGGCCACGGCGGAGAGGGCCGACTCTCTCTAGCTCGACGCAGTGCAGCGCAGCGCAGCTTTTCAGCAGCCCGTCGTGGTGGGCAAAGTAAGCGCGCGCACGACTCACGACGAGGCAGGAATCATTGGCTCTTCTCGTCTCTCTCTGGCCCATGGCTTCAGCCTGGCGGCGGGATATCCGCGACCGGAAAACCAGGCTGGCGCGCGCCCCAATTCTCTCTGTCTCACTCCCCCCCCCCATGTTTCAAGCAAGGATTGGCGCGGCCGTGGGTCCGGCGTTGTTCTTCCCTGCCTGCTGCCCGTTCTCGTCGTCGTCATCTCTTCAGCTTCGTCGAGGGCGGCCGTGTCGAGCTTCTTTGCTGCTGCCTGGCGCACCACTCGTTGCCCAATGCACACAGGCCGTCTGCGTGGCGGGGAGAATTCGTCTTCCTCATCTCGTCGACTACAAGAGACGAGCGAAACCGAGAGAGCGAAAGGGGGGGAAAGCCATTTCCATCGGCCCATCTGTTCCCCACTCTTTCTCTTTGGCCCAGAAGCGATAAGCTAGCCGCCACCGCCAATCCCCATCTCTCCTTCTCTGTACGAAGGCGGAAGAACCCATTTTCCCCATCCATTTTCCTCCTCTTTCCTCTTGCTCCATCTCCACCGCCGCCGCTTCCCCCCCTCTTGCCTTCCCTTTTTCCACCCTCCTTCGCTTCGCCTCGTCCGTCGTCTCCTTGCCCTCTCTGTTTCTTCTCTTTCCCCCCATCGCCTCCTCCGTCCAGCCCCAATCCCCAATTCTCCTTTTTCTTTTCTTTTCCTCTTCTCGCCAGTCCCCGCGTCCGGGCCGGTCTCACCCCCTTCTCCCGCCAACATCTCGCCGGCCCGACAACAGCCCATCGCCGCCTCGTCGGTCCGTCATCCGTCCGTCATCCGTCCGTCATTGCATACAATAACACTCCTTCACCACCCGCGCCTGCATCACGCAACCGCGTCGACAATGGCCTCGCTGTCCCCCGCCGTCCCCGCCTCGTCGGCCACCCATCTCCAGGTTCCCGGCGTCGCTGCCGTCCCGACGTCCTCGTCGTCGGGCGTCCCCGTCCGCCCCAAGTTCAATTCTCACCTCACCTCGGACCGCCTGCGCGAGGGCGCTGGCCTGTACCTGCCCCCGGCCTTTCGTACCGACCGCAGCAACATCCGCAAGGACCGCACCTCGGTCTTCAAGGAGCTCGGCCTCGACGACCCCCATTGCGCCCCTCCCTCTCCCGTTGTCATCCTCGGCTACAGGCACCTCTTGTCCGCCGCAGCCGCCCCTCAGCCGTGCCCGCATGCCACCGCCTGAGACGGTCCGGCCAAGACTGCGAGCCGAGGTCCTGCTGCCGTCCTCGTTCCGCCACCAATGTCCTGTTGGCAGCTTCGGGCCATGTCATCAGGGAGACCCTGAGTGAGCGCGGCGGCGCATCGCAAGTCAGCCAAATGACCCACAACCACAAACAACCACGCGAACCCACCCCACGTGAACTTTAAAAAAGGGACTGACAAAAAAACACGCATTCACAACGTCATATGGAGTGCGATTTTATGCGCGGTCGTCCCATGGGCCCCCTCCTCCCCGGCTGCTGGGCGGCCGGGGCCACCCAACCCGACCCACCATTACCCCATTCCATTTGGGAAATTGAACGAGAAAAAAAAAGAAACACGAGAGGGAGAGAGATGTTTATGCTGCACGGTTACCATGGCATACGGACGGCGTCGAGTCGGCCTGCTCATCCTTATTTCCGTACTTGCTTTGTCAACTTGCGCGCGCGCGAATCATCCTTATTAATATCGGCTGGCGACTTCGCATGGCGGCGCTGATGAGGAAACGAGACGGCGGTTCCACCCGCCCCCCGATTCCGAGGCACCGCAAGAGTCGAGGAGGTCATGGCCACCATGGAGAACAACCATGCGTACATGCGTCGTCGTCCCGGTCTAATCTCGAGGCCGGCGAGCCTCGGTCGATACCCTTTTTCTTGTCATAATCATGTTGGATATGTTGTTGGCAGCTTCGTGTACGCAATACTGTTTGTCTCGGGCATCAATCGCAATCAAAACATCTTTTTTCCTTGTCAAGCAACCAGTATTGTGAGTAACCAGTCTCCTACAAGATCTATAAGAAGGCAGTTGCGGGTAACCAAGAAATACAAGAGTTGTCGCTGCAGACGACGTGCCCGTTGCCCGTCGGTGCCCGCGGCCCAAGGCGCCATGCGCCTCGCGTGCTGTTTAGAATCATGCCGTTTCCGCAATCTAGAATCATGTCGTTTCCGCAATCTAGAATCATGTCGTTTCCGCAATCTAAAATCATGCCGTTTCCGCAATCTAGAATCATGCCGTTTCCGCAATCGTTGCCGTCGCTCACATCCTCGCCAGGTCCTCCTCCGACACCGTCTTGACAAAGGCGTGCCCGAGAAAGTGAAGCCAAGTCTTGTTCCTCTCGCGCTTCCCCTTGTTCTTCTTGTTCTTCTTGCCCTTCTTCTTCTTTTCGGCATCGACATCATCGTCGCCAACGTCGTCTGCCTCAGTCTCGGCGTCGTCTCCCTTGTCCTCGTCGCCGCCATCGCTCGGCGCGTCCGCGTCGTCGGCGCCCTTTCGCTTCACCTGCCGCATGCGGTACGCGAGGTGCAGGTATCGCTTGACCGTGAGGTCCCGCATCTTGTAGAACCTGTCGTCGGCCGTGCTGTACTCGACCTGGTACTCGAAGCCGCGGGGTTGAGGCTTGTGCTTGGGGCTCTTGTTGTCTGGGTTCCCGTCGCGCCACTTGGACTCGCGCACGTCGTTGTTAATGTACGTGAGGTTGGCGTAGTACTGGACGTAGCCCGTCAGGGTAAGAGGCTGGGCAAGGTGCGCTGGTCCAGGGAGAGACTCCTTTGCCGGGGCCTCGGGGACGATGAGGTTGTCGCTGCCCCTGCCCTTGTCGCCGTCCTTCTTTCTGCGGCTCCGCTTCTTCTCCGCGGCCACCTGTCGCTTGAGCTCCTGGTGAACTTGCTCCTCGTCCTCGCGTGGCTGCGGCGCGACCGGAGGCGAAGGCTCTCGACCGTCAAAGGTGTCCTGCCAGGGAGCTGTGTGCTCCAGGCCGGTAATGTTATACTCAAAGACCCGCAGCGTCGGGAGGTAGTTTGGCACAACGCTCGGGCTGACAAAGGACACGTGGTAGCGCTCTGCGTGCTTTCCGCCAATGTTTCTGTACTTGTGCTTCTTGTGTTTGTTGGTCTCGCCGTCGCCGTCATCGCCCTCTTCGAGCATGGCTACAATCGAGTCGGGTAGATCAGACCACTCGTCGCGCAGTTCCTGGAGATAGTCGCCTTTGGACTGGACGGACATGCCATCGCCTTGAGTCTCCGTGTTCGCTTTGTCGCCGCCGTCTTGATCAGCCACCTTGTGCACATCCCCGACCAGGTCCAATTGCTCCGTGTCCTGGAGCAGAAAGTGGTCAATGTTCATGTGGCCAAAGACGGACGTGGTGATGACGTCGCGGTACTGGCGCAGCCACAGCGTGTACCTCTGCCAGCACGTCTCGTCCCAGTTCTGCTTGCCCTGGGTCCTGGCCGGGGGCACGTGGCCCATGAGGATGGCCTTGAGGCGGCGCTGGCGCATGCGCTGCAGCTGGGCCCGCAGCCACTCCATGTGCTTGTAGCCCGGCTCCGAGGGGTCTGCGCAGCCGTCGACGGCGGCGTTGCGCTCAAAGAAGAACATGGTGTTGAGGCTGAAGACGGCGAGCTTGTCGGGGATGACCTCGACGTAGAACCAGCCGCCGTACTGGAACGAGTGGCGCTGGTCCTCGGGGATGAAGCGCTTCCAGATGTCGCCGTAGGCGTGGAACCATCTGTTGGGCCCCGGGGTCATGATGTTGTGGGGCAAAAAGTCGTTGTTGCCAAAGGTGGGGATGACGGGCACCGAGAGCCTGCCGTCGCTCGACGAGGCAAACGTGTCGACCATCTTGGCGGCGACGGCGCGGTTCGAGTCGAGGACCGTCTTGTCATTGCGGGGGTGCCTCTCGTCGCTGTCGTGGCGGGCCGAGTCGCCGGTCCAGATGACAAAGTCGATGTCGTCCTTGATGTTGTCGCGGACCCAGTCGAGGGTGGCGTTGACGAGGGCAAAGGGCGAGTCGCAGTCGGTCTTTTCAGCGCCGTAGGTGCCGGCCATGCCCTTGCCGCGGTGGCAGGCGATGCCGGCGGCCGAGGAGGAGTGGACCTTGTAGAACTCATCGGGGTGGAAGTCTGGAAGGGAACAGGTTGATGAGTAATTATTCTGGCCGAGGATGCCGGTATGACGATGGCGATGATGACGATGATGGCGATGATGACGATGATGATGATGATGCTGGAATGGAGGAGAGAGAGCAAACGGGGGAGGGGGGAGGGAAATTGCAGACGCTGATAGCGATAAGGCGCGGTTGCGTACGTACCGGTAATGTGCAGGAAGCGACCGTGTAACGTGGGCTGCAGCTGCGACTGCGACTGCGACTTCGCCTGCGCCTGCGCCTGCACGCGGCTGGCAACCGACGACGACGCGAGGGCGAGGGCGAGGGCGAGAAACAGGATCGTGAGCCGCGACCCAGGGCACGCGCGGAGCCTCATCGTGGCGGCGGATCAGCAGAGCGAGCGCAGCCGGGGCGTCGTCGTCGGGTTCGGCCAGGCGAGGGCGGAAAGGGGGGGGGGGGGGTGTCGAGGAGAGCAGAGGAGGGCCAGGGAGAGGCAAGCAAGTAAGCAGTAGGGAAGGGCGAGAGACGCATCAGGTCAGGAGACGAGGTGATGGAACAGCAGGCAGGTATAGATGGGCAAGGAGTGAGCTCCACGGGCTCGTTAAAGAGAGGCGATCTCGAGAGGGTCTCGTCGTCCGTGACGGCACTGCCGGCCCAGCGGTGCAAGTGACCTGGGCTGCCGCCTATGCGTGGGCAAAGTCTAAGGTACCGGCCTCCCCGACGGTGGTGTGCGTTCTGGCGGTGAGAAGTACCTAGACCTGTAAGAGACGACTCGGACGCAAGGGAGGGACTTGGTTTTACTCTGTATGTGTATGTACTGGATAGGTATAGGGTGTACTGTGCCTGCCTCCATGCAGGCCGCGCCCTCCCAACCTCTAACTGCAGTGGCTTCAAATTCTTGCAGCCACCACTGAATAGCCTTTGGCTGCCACCTGTTCGTCCGTCCGGCGCCGGCACACCATCTCTGTCGGCGCAGAGCACGTCACCATCTCTCCGGTGCGGAGGAAGCCTTTAAAAGTTATTGCCAGTTTATCTTTGACGCTGCGCTGAATCGGTAATTACTCCAACTTTCCAATGGAGCATGGGATATCTATATTTGGCTTAGTGTCCGGCTAGGGTGGACAATGACTTTTGAGGCGTGCCTTTGTACGGAGTACTGTGCATCCCCTCTCCCGCCCAGGACAAAGAGTGGCCTCTGCGCCTTGGAACCCCAGCCATGTACCAGGTACACATGTTGCCCGCCCGGAGTTCGGGTTGGGGTTTGCCCGCGATTGATATTTGCTCTCGTTTTTCCCCTCCTCTTCTTTTTCCTCAACTTCAACGCAACATCCGTCTCCTTTTCAGGCCCTCTCCTCTTCCACAGTAGAGAGTCGCCGTCATCCGAGTACCTCGTTGCCAGACGGAACCTCCTGCCGCCTGTTTGAGGGAGGCCGTCTCCTTGCTTTCGAGCGTAACGGTCTCCCATGGTTATCGCGGCAACATTTGAACATGCTACTCTTCGCCCTCTCCTCGCTCTGCCCTCGCCTCTCGGTGCGGTAGCGACGCCTCGTCCTGATCGGTGACGTCAACCCCAATGAGGAGTCCGGGCTGCAGTGGCCTGTGCTGTACCAAAGTCCGCCGGGCTGTCTCTGTCCATTCCGTCGCGCAGGTTGGCTCGTCTTCCAGGTGTCTGGGCGCTCGCCAACCTCATACCCGGGTCCCTGAATGGTAAAGCCTGGCTAGCAAAGTGTCTGGCTGTAGAAGAATGATACGTCTCCGGCTCGTCGCAAGGAGGCAGCCAACGTACCGAAATAAGTGATCCATCTGCGTTGCCACAGGCGTTCTCCGCGTTCTCCGCGGCCCGAGGCCGAGGAAGCCTGAGGCCGAGGGAATGCAGCGGGTGACTGGGCGAGTGGGAGGGTGGCTGCCAGACGGGTCGCCGCCTCCGACAAGCACACGCACCAGCAATGCAACTGCTGGGGCTAGCCGGCCACGTCCTCCTTTAGGCGCGATGAACGGATCTGGGAGTGTCCCGTTTTCTCGTACAAGAGTGACGATGGCCAAGAATGCTGCTGCTTCCGCTGCCGCTGCTGGTGATGATGTTGATGATGTCTCCAAAAAAGGGTGCTGATGAGGCGACGGGAGGTTGGCATGCAGGTACCAAGAGGGGCAAACGGGCCACAACCAGCTGCTGCTTGAATGTCTCCTCGGGTTTCCCTGGGAAACAGCACGAGTCTGGCTGCAACGACTGACCAACGCTTTTCCACCCTAGAGCCCGTCATGTGCTATAGAGCTCCTCTAGTTCAAAAACGAGAAGACATGGCTGGGCTGACCAACTGCTGAGACATTCCCGACCTGGCACAAGTACGAATACATTTTCCCGTCTTCCAGCAACCAACACACCCAGACATGGCACACGGAGAGTTGAGTCTCCCACCACCAAAATCCCTTCCCCTATCCCGCCTGGACACCGGCCTTGACGTAGCGCGTCGGCACAAACGGCATCTTGGTCACGACACCCTTTCTATTGCGGCCCCGGACGACAATGTCGAGTTCGGTGCCCGCCGTGTGCAGGCCGCTCTTGACGTAGCCCATGGCAATGTTCCTGCCCAGCGTCGGGCTCGGCACCCCGCTCGTGATGCGGCCCACGCTCTGCCCGTCACTGGTCCGCACATCGGCGCCCTCGCGGGCCGGCGCGCCCTCGACGACGAAGCCGACGCGCCGCCGCTCCACACCGCGGCCGCCCTTGCTCTTGGGCGTGAGCTGCGGCAGGATGACGTCGGCCCCGTGGAACCCGCCCGTCTTGCGGCGCTCGGGTGGGATGATCCAGCCGAGACCGGCCTCGACGGGCGTGGTGCTGTCGTCGAGGTCGTGCCCGTACAGACACATGCCGGCCTCGAGGCGCAGCGAGTCGCGCGCGCCCAGCCCGGCGAACCGCAGCGAGTCGGGACCAGAGGCGCTGAGGAGCGCCGCGACAACTTGGCTCGTTGTCTCGAGCGCTGGGTACAGCTTGCCGTTGAGGGACAGCTCGAAGCCATCCTCGCCCGTGTAGCCGCCGCGGCTGATGAGGACCGGGTGTGAGTCGCCCCCCTTGGCGAGCTTCAGCTTGGCCCAGACGGCGCTGCCAAAGTAGAGTGCGCCGAGGTCGACGTCGGTGACCAAGACGCGCTTGAGCAGCTCGGCGGCCCTGGGGCCCTGCAGGGCCACGAGGCCCGAGCCGTCCAGCCTGGTCCACTCGACGCCGGCGCCGAATCTGCCCAGCTCGCGGTCCAAGTACTCGGAGTCCTTGTCGAGACAGGCGCCGTTTGTGACGACGTAGTACTCGTTCTCGCCGATCCGGGTAATGACCGAGTCGTCGACGATGCCGCCGCTGTCGGGCCACAGAAACGTCGTCAGCCTGCTCTGCATGTGGCCCATGGTGGCCCATGCCGAGGGCGTCACCGTCTCGAGGAAGGCGGCGGCGGCGGGGCCGCGGAAGATGTGCTGCACCATGTGGCTGACGTCAAAGAGCGAGGCGTGCCGGCGCGTAAAGTGATGCGAGTCGGCGAGGGAGTGGCCGGCGTACTGCACGGGCATGCTGTAGCCGGCAAAGGGAACCATCTTTGCGCCGAGGGCCACGTGCATGTCATACAGGGGCGTCCTCTTCAGCTTGTCCGGCCCGTCGCAGTCGGCCACGTCCGAGGCGCACCGCGCCTGCTGCCCGGCCGGGGGGTTGGCGCCGCGGCCGCGAGCCAGCGTGGCCTGCACTCGGGGCGCCGTCCGGACGGCGGAAGCGAAACCCCTCATCTTTGGCTTGGTCGATGAGGCAAAGGGGTTGGGAGAGGGCAGATGATGCGTTGAGAGAGGGAGGAAGAGAAGAGGGCGGGAAAAGGGCTGCGACTCGGTACAGTGTTTGGTAGGTACCACCACATAGTAGGTAGTAAGGAAGATACTTTCTTAGGTAGACTAAGAGCCGAGGCTGCTGAGGAAGGATGGATCCGGTTGTCGAATCATGACTGATGAATTGCTTAATTGGGCAAGAACCCCCCGCCAGGCACGGTACGTACCAGTGCAGGTGGCCGCGCCTATCCGCACTCATTAGAGATATAATACAGAGTACAGCTTCTCAGTCAATCCCTCCAGTCTAGGGTAGGCACGCCAAGGGTTAGTAACCCAGGCTTGATAGATGCGGATTTTACTCTGGAGCGTGTCGATAGTGCGGGCGGTGGACACGGTGGCCAGCATAAGTATAGCCCAAGAGATTGGGAAGGCAGTCATTGTGTTCAGCGGTCTGACCGTTTGTTCTGTCCCGTAGGCCTTAGCGGCCATCAGGTGTACAGCGTCTGATGAAACCACAGAGTGCATTGACGACACCGACGGGTCTCGACGGGCATTTACACAACGGCACTCTCTATAGGTACGGGTGTAGGTAACAGCATCAACACCAAGCAGCCCTTTCCCCTGCTCGTCCACGACTCGGTACACACGACCACCCGTTGCGTCGTCTTCATGCCGAGAGCCATTGGCCGTTCCCCCCTTTCCGCACGCGGCCGTGAAACAGGGCCAAAATGTAATAATAGGCACAGGATGAAAGCAACAGGCAATAAAGGGTACGCGCAGAGCAAGTGCAAAGCAGTGGACAACGGTGCCGCCCGCCAGAGTGGCCTCCCCGTTACGCCTCCCATTCCGAGTGGCCAGGGGCCCCCTAGCTTTGCTCAAAGCTGTACTTCAGCCATCCCCCGAGCGCCCGCAGACTCTCCCACCGCACGTTCTCGTCGTCCGACTGCATCAGCTCCATGACCCTCCTCTTGAGGCCCACCTTCTCCAGCTGGTGGCGCTTCTCCGGCACCTCCTTGACCAGGCAGCCAATGTCGTTGCACGCAATCGCCAGCACCTGCCTGTCGTTGTCCCAGGGCTTTTGCATAATCTCGGCCAGCTTCCTCAGAATCTCGCCATTCTCAAACTCGAGAATCTTGCGCGCATTCTCCGCCCAAAACACCTGGCTGCGGTGGGGCGGCGACCAGCGCAGGTGGCCAGACTGCACCTCGGCCACGTACTCGTCAAACGTCGTCTTGGTCTTGGTGTACTCGTCCAACAGCTCTTTGAGGCTCTCGAGGTCCCCCAGCAGGTCGGGATCTGTGAGATGGCGGCTGGTGAGGTTCTCCAACAGCGCGGGGAGCCGTGCCAGGACGGCCGTAGGGAGGAGCGTCTTTTGGTTCTTCTCCAGTAGATTATACAGCGTCGACAGAATCAGCCGGGTTGTCTTTTCCTTGGGCGACAGGCGCAGGAGATGGGTGTACAGCAGCACAATGTCGTATTCGCTGTCAAGACGGACCCGTCAGTCACGAGTCGGCGACGCACTCGAGTGGACTCACTCGTTTAGGTCATCCCCAATCTCTTCCGCCTCGAAGCTCATCTGCCAGACGACCAGCAGCACGTGGTAGAGCAGCTGCAAGCCCACGCCTCCGCCGAGGAAGCCCTCGAAGCCAGTGGTGCGGACACTAGCGTTGCCGCTCCAGAGGCTAGCCGACGATTCTCCCCCGTTGTCGATGCCGGCAGCCGTCTGGAGAATGGTAATGAGAGGCGCCACCGTCTCGCTTCTCTGCTTCCAGAACTGGTCCCGCGAAACATGGCTGAAGAGCAAGGCCGAGTACTCTTGGACGGCAATATCCTGAAGGCCGGCATCGGAGCTCTTGGCCAGGGCGGCCAGGTATGTGAGCATGACGGGAAGGGCTTGGCGAGTCGCCGGCGAGTCGTCTCGCGCGAGAGCCATGAAGTTGGTTAGGGCATGCGATGTGAGCAACGGAATGGGGTCTTCGGCGGTGTTGGAGCGGAGCATCGGCAAGAAATGCCGGTACGGGTCGGGATTGCTGAGGAGCGCCTTGGCAAGGGATGGGACGGCTGAGTATCGACGGAGGAGGATTAGACTTAGCATGGAACAGGAGGCAGAGTCAGACGTTGGGGGATGCCATGGATGCAAGGCAAGTAGCGACGGTCAAATGCACGCGCCAACAGCAGATGAAGCTCGGCTTGCCCGACGCGACAGGGGCCGGGGCCAGGCCGGGGGCTTACCGTCGAAAAGGTCGGCCAGCAGCACCAGGACGTACTGTATGACATTGGCGTGCTTTCCCGCCGTCTCCAAGACGCTGGCCTTGCCGTCGCCGCCGACAAACAGCAGCCGGTAAGCGTCCATGTCGGCCTCGACAATCTCCCTCCTCTGCTCGGGCTTCTTGGCCTTGTCGACGGCGCGAATCCTCGAGTACTGTTCATCGGTCAGGGTGCCCGCCCTAACGGCTCCGTCCCAGGGAATCGGCCGCTGGCGGATGTTGCTCTGCAACGAGGCCAGGTAGGTCGGGGGGTCGAGCGACATGGCGGCCGTGTCGCAGCAGCGAGCGCCGACGAGGTCGAAAGAGAGGGTGAGACGGAGGCGAGACGAAGAAGAAGGAAAGAATGAGGAAGCCCGATGGGATGGGCGACGATGGGGGGCCGGTGGACGGACAGGCGAGGTGCGAGGCTGGAGGGAGCTGTCGGTCGATGGGGCGAGATGAGGTCGCCAACAGGTGACGGCGCCACAGCCTTGGACGCCGCATTGGTGCGCCACATGGGGCAGGTCGACGCGGGGGGGCCGATCCGGAGTTTATCCATACATGAGCCGGCGCACTGCCTCAGATGGAGCCGGTGGCTGGTGACGCGGAAGCCACAAAAGATGAAAGCCTGAGGTGAGAAGAAGGGCGTTGCGACCCGATTCCATGAATTGGTGCTCGCATAGAGGACTTGTGATGGGTGCTCGCAATTAGCTTGCGACGAACCTGACGCAGCTTGCTTGTCCGAGCAAGCGAATACCAGAAAGAGCTTCCCATCTGCCTCAAGGCCGGGACACTAGGGCATGGCCCGGGGCGGCCCCGCCTCGGCGGCGGAGGAGTGGAGGCCGGCGGTCGGCGGTGCACAAGTCCATCAACAAGTGCTCTGTACCATCGCCTGACACTCTCGCACAGGCCATGTGCTCGTGTGCTTGTGTCGGGGTTACATGAAGCCACACAAAAAGAGTTTGCGGGTGCCTGATTGTCTGAGCCGTTGGGGGTGCTAATGCAGGTCCCTCACGGGACTCTACGGGTTGTGCGCCATGACCAAGAAACGGCGCATCATGAGAACGACCGGATGGGGTACTAGGTGATACTTGAGCGCCAGTTAGTGCATTTGCGGCAAACTCGCTGGACCAGCAGATCCCGTGATGGATCGGAGGGGGCGGGCGACGGTGGCGTCATGATGGATACCTGGCGGGTACCTGAGTGTACCCGCAAGCCCGGGCCGCCATGGCAGGTCAGCTTGCCCTAGCCCACGCAGGTCTCGTCAACAGCTTGGCCACGCACATGCAGGCCGGACTCCAGTACGGTAGGGAGAGAATGGACCGAGGGGACATGACCTGTCCCGTTCTTGCCCCGGGTCTTGGTCACTCTGGCCACCGCATTGGCTTGTCTGACGGGCTGAGCTGGCATTGGGCGCGGTTGCAGCAGCGTATCTGCGTTGCCCCGTCGACCTGCGCTGGCGGGGGGTACTGAGCTCGTACCCACCGAGTACATGGACACACGAGCAAGCTCTGACCGATCGACCGCGGGCGAGCTGGCAGGCGTTCAGCCAGCAGTGGTGGTGGTGGACAAGCGGGGCCGCACCCGCCAGCAGCCCCTCCAAAAACAGGGCCCTCAAAAACAGGGCCGCAAGCTCCGTTCGGGCAAGGCCGCGACTCTTCCCCACCCACCCAATAGAGACGAGAAGCTACTGCCTAACAGCTACCTATGTATGTACCTAGGTACCCAGCACGTAGCAGCAATCGAGGAAGAGCGAGGTCAAAGGATAACAAAGGAAACCTTTTGTCTGGACCCCTGCTGCCCTGTTTGTGGCCCGTGGCTGTGACTTGATGAAATTGGGAGGGGGCTGGGGTTGGTGGGCGAATCGCGAGAGCGGGAGGGAAGACGACGGGCGGGAGGAGGAGGTTGGGGATGGAGCCAGCGCAGAGAGCACACAATCAACCAATCCTGCAGAGGCGAGCGAGATACTCTGGAGAGATAGTCTCTCTCTCTCTCCTTCTCTCCCTCTCTCCCTCTCTCTCACACACACAATCCGCCTCGCAGCAGTGAGCCGTCTTCACCTCTGCAACACCGCCTTTTCCTGTGCGGGAGGAGTAGACGCGGGCAGACAAGAAAAGGCCATTCATTCATTCATCCATCCATTCATCCCGTCACTCGCTACCCCCCCCCAGCCAGGCAGGGCCCCCACGGCTTCCCGCATTCCAGTCCGGCCAAGACAAAGACGAGCGACACAGGGACCAACCGAGGCGGCCGAGAGAGCAGCGGTGGAGGGGATTCGTGGGGGGACACGACGGAATTAAGAAAAAAAAAAGAAAGATAGGAGGAACATGGCCCTCTCGTCGTCAGCCTCGCCGTCGCAGCCTCGGTCGGCATCGGCAGCGACGAGCACGCTTCGCCTGGCGCTGCTCGCCCTCGCCGGCGCCGGCTCGCTCGTCTCGGCCACGCCCTTCCCCAAGAACCTCGCGTCGCTGTTCCACCACGGCGGCCTCGACCCGCGCGGCGACTGCAGCGGCGGCCACCCCTGCGGCGCCGGCGGCCAGCTCTGCTGTGGCGGCGGCCAGGCCTGCGCGACGCTGCCGGGCAACGTGGCCACGTGTGTCGGCGGCAGCTACGGCCTCTACACCACCACCTGGACCGAGACGCGCACCTACACCAGCACCATCATGACGCACTGGATGCCGGCGCCCGAGCCCACGGCCGGCGTCGACTGCGTGCCGCCCAGCGCCGAGCAGCAGGCCTGCGGGCCCATCTGCTGCGCCGGCTGGCAGACGTGTGCCTTCCAGGGCCAGTGCTCCATCAAGCCGGGCTTCGTCGAGCCCTCGACCGTCCTCGTCACCTCGGACGGCAAGGTCACCACGCGCTACTCGGCGCCCTTTCGCGTCACCGGCACCACCACCATCACCTCGAGCGGCGTCGGCACCGCCACCCCCGCCGACTCGGCCGCCCAGGCCACCCGCACCGGCCAGGCCATTGGCGCCGACGCCGGCACCGCGGGCGGCGGCCTCAGCGCGGGCGCCATCGCCGGCATCGTCATCGGCACCCTCGCCGGCGTCGCCCTGCTGCTGCTGCTGTGCTTCTGCTGCATCGCCCGCGGCCTGTGGGCCGCCATCTTCGGCCGCGGCAAGGGCACGAGGCGCGAGCGAGAGGAGCGTGTCGAAATCACCGAGCGCTACTCGCGCCGCGGCAGCCGCGCCCCCTCGGCCTACTCGCGCAAGGATCGCCACGCCGGCTGGTTCGGCGGCAGCCGCCCGCGCCCTGCCTCGGACCGCCGCGAGAAGAAGAAGTCGAGCGGCGGCCTGTGGCTCGCCATTGCCGCCGGCGCCACCACCCTGCTCACCCTCCTCAACCTCAAAAAGGACAAGCGGCCGCCGCCGCGCAAGGTGGCCTCGTCGCGCTACACCGACTCGTACTACACCTACTCGGACGTCACCACGAGCCCCAGTACGTTCCTCGGCCCCCCGAGGCGTCCTCGTCGTCCGGGGGGGGATGCAAAGCTGACGGCCTCGCCAGGTAGCTCCAGCTCCGGTCGTCGCACCGCCTACACGCGCCGCACCGGCGACAGCCGCGGCCCGCGCTCTCAGCACTCCCGGACCTCGAGGCGGCCCTAGGAGTGCCGCTCGGCCGAGACCCGAGTCCTGTACATGTCGCCTCTGCTGCGCCGCCGGGTCGCGCACTCGGCCGGCGCCGTCGCCGTCGGAGCCTGAGCCCGGGCCGCTGACCCCTTCTCCGCTTCTCTGCACATACCAGGCCATGCGGGCCTTGGAGGCGTTTCACGGATGCATACACACGGGGGCTCACAGACCCCGCCCTTTGTTTTGACGACTTCTAATCCCGGAGCCGGCCACCTCCTCGCTCGAGGAGAGGCCGACGGTTGTGTTTTTGCCCCTTGCTTTCCAATTTTGGTCCGTGTTGGGAGGGAGTGGGAACGCGTTGACGACGAAAAGACTACTACGGAACGTGCGAGATGAATAATGAGCGAGATAACGCTGCATGGGCGCATGCCATTGGGGCTTGGCCTCGGTGAGGGGAGCCGGCATTTTCCTTGATTTCTCTCCACCATAGACTGGATGACCAGGCTCACCTCGAGCACATAGCTAGCTAGCCTCATCCCAAGTAATCAACATGGCTATTCGCCAGATACGCCAGCTTTGCGGCAGCTCCTCTCTCTGCGACGCCCCTCGTTCCCAGCCCGGCCCTGCGGTCGCGTTACGGCACGAGAGCGACGGGTGACGGCTGCACGCCGAGTCATTTTACTTTTGTATAGTTTCGCTGTAGCCCTTTGCTACATGACATGCAAATGGTTCAACCGTCGCCACTCCCGAGACCCAGAAACGCAAAAGAAACAAGCGCCGTGTCCGCGTCTACCCATCGACAATGTTGCCCTTTTCGGAAACGTACAGGCCGTCCAGGAACTAGAGGGCCGGTCAGCAAACGTCAGCCACCGACGCGCGGCAAGAGAAAGTTGAACCTTTCGGATATCCTTGTTGCGGACCCTGCAGATTTGCTGAATGTCGGCGGCACTTTGGGAAACGTTCTCGAGCGAGTTGCCAAACAGGACGAGCTCGTCCTTTTGGTTCTTGGAGATCTCGACGTCGACGCCCTCCTGCATCGTCACCCGTCGGACAATCTTCTCGCCGATGAAGTTGCGGATCTCGACCTCCCAGATGTCCGTCTCCTTGTTTTTCTCGAGGTTGACGTTGATGGGGAAATGGGCGTAGACGTAGCGCATCTTGTACTTGAATCCCTTGGTGACGCCAATAATCATGTTGTTGATGATGGACCGCACCGTCCGCAGCGTGGCGACATCCTTGCGGGCGCCGTGGTGGATCTCAATCGAGATGGTGTTCTTCTTGGGGTGGCCAAAGTTGACCGACAGGTGGCTCAGGTCCTTGACCAGCTTGCCTGCAGTTGTTCCTCCGTTAGAGCATGTCCAGGGAGGGAGCGGGTGCTGGCCGGTTCGTACCTCGCGGACCCTCGACGGTGACGACGCGCGACTTGATGGCGAGCTTGACTATACGAACAGGCCTGTCAGCAAACTGCCATTTCCCCAATGCGCACTTGCGGCAGCGCAAAATCCCGGCCTTGCCACCAAATCGAGGGGAAAGCCATGCCCTCGGATCCGCCCCCGTCGCTCGTACTCGGCTGGGCGCGACGGCAGCGGTCGTCGACAAGGCAAGGAAAAGCCGAAGCTTGGTGTCCGGTCGCGGGCGCGAGTTGGGGGGAGGGGGGGAGGCAAAGGGCTGCAACGTACCACCCTCGGGGATGTCGAGGAGCTCCTGAGAATGAATGTACTTCATCCTGCCGGTGTTGTGCTGGGCGTGACGAAATGTGAGGCTGTCTTGGGTCGTCGGCGGGCTCGACGGGGATGGTTTGGCGAAATCCTGTGGGCGGGAAAAGTTCTAGGGCTCGCCGCACGTGAGGGCTCGCCTTGGCGGGCGCGAGTGTTGCCGAAGTTGAGCCGCGCTGTTTTGTCATGGGTCTGCAGCACTGATGTGACCTTGCACGTGACTCTCAAGCTACAAGGCACGAGGTACCCGAGGTGGTTTGACAGAGCAATTCTTTCATTCATTCTTGCCGTTAGGGATTGGAAATAAATCACCAAGTTCCGTGACGTGCTGTTCCATATGTTTACCGTCGTGTGTACTGTCATGTGTGAGAGCCCATCATTAACCCGCAGTTGAAACGGCTCTCGGTAGATGCTACGAAGTACATACTTGTCAAGGTAGGCGCCGCAAGCTCTTCAGCCCCACCTTGCTGTGGCTATCTTATCGCTGCTGGAGAATGCACTTCACTCACGTCGTCGGTCGACCGACGCCATAGCCCGCTCATCTCCAAGACGACCAGCCCAACCCGCCGCGCCGCCCCTCGGAACAAGTCGCGGCTGCGCCACATTTGCCATTTCTCAACCTACTCGACGACGACGATAGCAGCGGCGGCGGTGGCGGCGGCGCCGACGACGACAAGAGGACGACGACCAGCACCAGCAGGGCACCAGCAGACAGACAGCCGCCCATCATGTCCTACTTCTTCTCCACGCCCGTCGACATCGACATCGTGCTCGAAAACGCAGACGAGCGCTCCATGGTGGACGTCAAGCTCGACAAGAACCGGCGCGAAAAGGCCCCCCTCTACATGGACGGCGAGTCGGTCAAGGGCGCCATCACGGTGCGGCCCAAGGACGGCAAGCGCCTCGAGCACACGGGCATCAAGGTGCAGTTCATCGGCACCATTGAAATGTTCTTCGACCGCGGCAACCACTACGAGTTCCTCTCCCTCGTCCAGGAGCTCGCCGCCCCCGGCGAGCTGCAGCACCCGCAGACGTTCGACTTCAACTTCAAAAACGTCGAGAAGCAGTACGAGTCGTACAACGGCATCAACGTCAAGCTGCGCTACTTTGTCCGCGTCACCGTCTCGCGCCGCATGGCCGACGTCATCCGCGAAAAGGACATCTGGGTCTACAGCTACCGCATCCCCCCAGAGGTCAACAGCAGCATCAAGATGGACGTCGGCATCGAGGACTGCCTGCACATCGAGTTCGAGTACAGCAAGAGCAAGTACCACCTCAAGGACGTCATCGTCGGCCGCATCTACTTTCTCCTCGTCCGCCTCAAGATCAAGCACATGGAGCTGTCCATCATCCGCCGCGAGACCACCGGCGCCGCCCCCAACCAGTACAACGAGAGCGAGACGCTGGTGCGCTTCGAAATCATGGACGGCTCGCCCTCGCGCGGCGAGACGATTCCCATCCGCCTCTTCCTCGGCGGCTTCGACCTGACGCCCACCCTTCGCGACGTCAACAAGAAGTTTTCCACCAGATACTACCTCAGCCTGGTCCTCATCGACGAAGGTCAGTCCTCCCCCTCTCTCGCTGTCGCAGCCGTGCCTGCTTCTAACCGCCCCAGATGCCCGGCGCTACTTTAAACAATCCGAAATCATCCTCTACCGCCAGACCCCCGACGCCCTGCCCACCTCTGAGCCCGGCATCCAGTCCCTGCCAGCCCCCAATGAGTCCAAGCTGGCCGCCGCCCGGGCCTGAACCCGCTGCCGCCGTTTCCCCGTACCACTGCTCCTCATCCCTCCTACCCGCCGTCGCCGCCACCACCTCCAAGCTTTGCCCTGTCCTCCAAGAGCAAGCCGTGTCCTCGTCTTTTAGCATAGGGTTTGGCGTTTCGGGTTTGAAAGACCGTCGGCCCATCGGTCCATCGCTGTAGCCTACGTATGTACTCGAGAGTGAGCGCGAAAAATAATAATAAAAAAAGGCAAAGGCAGAAGAGAGAAGAGGTCATCGTCGACCTGTAATGCCCTTCCCAAGGTATCTTGACCGCAACCCTTGAGTCTCCCTCCGGCCGCGGCAACAGGGGGCCAACTCGGCACATGTACAAATGGTGCGCGCCCGCCGCCTCACACAACGTCCATGACATCGTCGGCCTCGAACCCAAACTGGTTGTTCTGGATTGCAGCGATCCTGTCCAGCTCGTCCTGGTACTGCTTCCTCACGTCCGCCAGTGACACCACCTTGCGTTTGCTGACCGCGTTGTCCTTGTCGTGGACCCCGGGCAAGCCCTCGTCAAACACCCACGCCTGCTTGGGGTCCACGCAGCTCAGCGCATTGATGAGCATCAGGTACTGCCGCGTCACGGGCGTGTCGAGCACGTCGTCGCCCGTGATCCTGTCCCCCTCTCCTGCGTGCCTCAGCTTCTGTATGCGGTCCAGAAGGACCGAGGCCGCTCCCCGGTAATTGCTGCGCTTGATCCTCCACGAGTAGAGCACCTGGTGGTACGGGAAGCCGTTCATCACGTCCACGGTGCGTTTGCACCGCTGTGCCAGGATCGTGTCCACCTCCTGCTGCATGCCGGGAAAGGGCAGAGCCACCAGGTCCATGCTGTGGTACGTCTCGCACATTTTGTCGACGAGCATCCGCAGGCTGGAATGCCTCAGGGCGTCGTCCTTGATGGAGAGGAGGCTCGTGTGGGCCAACTCAAACTGCGTCGTGGCCAAGGCCGCGTGGAAGAGCCGGCTCAGCATGTCCGTCTTGATGTCTTCGACGTCGTCCTCGGCCAGGCCCAGGAACTGGACTGCTAGCCGGGCAAAGCACAGGACGTACGAGTATGCCCTGTGCTCCTCGTACAGCGCGGCAACGTGCGAGTAGTATCTTGCCTGCCCGCTGTTGAGCAGGTTCCACTCCGTGTCGTCGAGCAAGCCACAGCTGTGTCGGTCCGACTGGACGCTTTCGGTGCCTGGCTGCACGTTAGCATCGCCCTTGCTCAGAGACACATGACGCCTGGGAGATGGCCTTACCCATCCCGATGGCCGCCCGCCTAAAGTTGGTCGACGCCGCCTCAAAGTCTTTGAGCACCAGGAGCACCCGCCCCTGAATGTAGACTGAGAAGGGGTTCTGGTCGCAAAAAGGAGCCAGGTCCAGGGCGAGGTCTGCCCTCTCTCGTCGGACCAGCGAACACTGGATCAGCGTGGGCGACACCTCGATGTCGCTGTCCGGCGCGCAGAGGTTGGCGACGAGCTCGGTGAGGGTGAGGGAGAGCGGCTCGTTCCTGGCGCTGCCAACGCCCAGCAGATGGCCGACATTTGCCTCCAGTGCAGTGACAACCTGCGTCTCCTCGCCGCTCTTCCTGGACCACGTCGAGGGCGTTCCCTTTTCTGACCTGAACAGGGGCACCGACAGCTCTGTTCGCGCGAGCCATTTCAGCAGCTCCAGCCTCCTCAGGGCGTCGACGAGCTCACGAAAGACGAGCCCGACGTCGACTCGGTGGTGGAGGGCTTCTTCCTCGTTATCAAACTCAAACTCCATATGAACAAGCAGGATGAGCTGGGAGAAGCAGAACCTCCATTGCAGCTCGATACAGTCCTGGACACCCTTCATGATGAGCCTCTTGCCAAACTCGGTCAAAGGATGTCGAAGCTGCCGGCGCTTCGCCTCGAGCGGGGAGGCCACCAGGTCCAACAGAGTCCTGTAGAGCCCATCCGTCACGGCACCAAAGTTTGGGCCGAGGGCGTCGACAACCTGCGCGCAGTCGTCGTCGGTGATGCCGCGCCAGAAGCCAGCCTTGTCTGACAAATACTGGATGCGCTCGAGGTCCGTCTTTGGAGAGTCTTCAAAGATTTCCGGTCTGAGGGCGGCATTGCACAGCTGAATGTAGTTGTCTGAGAATCCATCGACAAAGGAAAACGCAGAGCTGACCAGAGCAGCCAGCGTCACCTGATCCTCTTCCGGCGAGGACAAGTTGTGGCATAGCCGCTCGAGGCTGCTGCACTCGGTGATTGCCGAGAGGAGGTCGGTACAGACGACCCAGATCATGTCGGACTCGGGGTCGAGAGCGAGGCCGAGAGCCTCGCCCCGCTGTCGATCCAGCTCGATGAGAAGGCGATAGAATCTCCGCCATTGTGCCTCGTTGGAGGCGCGGAATTGTTCATAATCCATGGCCCCAGACGGGCCTCGCTCCAGGGAGGCCGTGGAGCCCAAGACGGAGCAGATGCTCTCGGCCAAGCCCCGCCCCCTGCTGCTATCCCTGGTCGTTCCGAGCCCGCGCTCGTATATGGCGAGGGCCGTTTCCAAGGTTGCCCTTGTGAATCTTCCGGGTTGGAGAAGAGCCTGGAGCCACTTCTCGGTCACGTCTGTCGGGTCGCATGGCCCGGAGGCCTGGACCGCAACAGCTCCCCCATCGGGAAAGACCCCCTCCCAGGCGTCCTCCCATGTGAGCTGCATGTTTTTCCTGTCAAGCTCTAGGCGCTGCACTCTGTACGTCATGTTGTTCTTCCAGAGGGTACAGAGGTTGATGGAGCCCTCTGCAGGCGAGGACAGGACGTAGTCGGTCATGGTCCAAATGTCCGACGACGAGGGAGCTGGCGGCAGCAGGGTGTTCTTGGGGAAAAGGTCTTCGACCATGACCGTGTGGGAGTCCTTGACAATAATCTTCCAGAACTTGAACTCGCCCGGCCCGAGGGGTGAATAGGTGGCGCAGATCCGCTGCCCTCGGGTCCTCCCGACAAGCTGGACCAGGTTCGACTGCGACGGATCGATGGTCCATTTACCCACCTCTTGCGGCGGCCTGTCGACGTCGAGTATGTCTGCCGTGTGGAGAATCTGCCCGTCGTCGACGTTCCAGATGCGCATGCGGTGGTCGAGACAGACGGTGACGGCCAACAGGCAGTTTTCGAGGTCAAAAGACGAGACTTGGATGGAGGTGGCGGCGCTGTATTCCATGCTAACCTTGCCGTACTTGATGGTGTGCTTGCCTTGAAAGGGCAGCAGGCTCCGGAGGTTCTGGGTCCAACCCTGGACGTTGAAGAAGGACTCCTTCCATGTCACGCCCGACGCTGGTCCAATCCGTCAGTCATGACGACGATGCGTGTCACGGCGAACCAGACTAGACTCACAGTCATTGGTCTTGATCCTGTCGAAGCGAATGATGCCACCGTCGTTGACCGTCGCCAGGAGCATGTTGACATTCACGGCCACCAGCCGGTGCGGGTTCTTGAAGCCCAAGCCCGCCGGCGACTGCACCTTTCCGAGCTCCGATAGGCTGGCGTCCACGACGGTCCTCTTCCTGAACAGATCCGGCCGCAGGGTAAAGGAGTAGAGCTGCGAGGCCTGGTCCAGGACAAAGACGCAGAGCGCATCGTGCTCCTCCGGGTCCGCAAACGTCACGCACCCCGGCTGGATGGGGACGGCAAAGATGAAGTTGAGCACCAGCGGCGCGTCAGGCGCCTTGTCCTTTTTGCAAATATCGACGGCGCGGATGCTCAGCAGCCGGCCGTCGTCGAGGACGCGCCACAGGAAGCTGCGCGGCGTGTCGTGCCATCTGCGGTGGTAGACGGAGGAGGCGGTGGCGAGGTTCCTGAGGCGAAAGGCCGTCTCGTCCTCGGCAGGCGAGTCGTATGCGAGCAGTGCCGGCTGGCCTCTGAAGCCGGCCGCCTTGGAGGGGACTCGAATGCCCACCAGGGACGCGGGCGAGGGGGGCTCGAGGTTCAAGCGGGTCTCTTTGAAGAGATACTGGGTCTCGTCCGGGTCCATGTCGACTCCATAAAGCGAACACTGCTCGAGGCGGGCCGTGGCACGTCGTTTGTCTGGCGCTGCGGAGCTTTGTCGTCGACGGTTGCGAGTGCGCGTCGCAGCGCAGAAATTCAGACCCCGACGCCGCGCCCGCGCTAGCCCGATACGGAAACCTGCTTGGCCTCCTCCACCTGGCACGGCGCACCAACAATAGGCTGGCCGACTGGCGACGACTGTTTCATTCTTGCGTTCACCGACACACACTATTCCCGGGCTGTGTTTTTGCAAGACGTGTTGGGTTGCTTCCTGCGCAAGAGCAAAAAACAGGGCTGGAAAGGGCGCAATACGCAAAGCTCCTGCTCCACCACTCACGCCCCCTTTTCATAAGATTCATGATTCAACAGAGAAATTACACGAGCTCGTGTGTAAACGCCAGGCAGCCGTCATGAGTAATGCGCAAGAAAAAACAGCAAAAAAAAACATCAGCCATCGTCGCCTGCATCCCCTCGCCGCAGCGTGTCCCTAGTCCTTCTCCATGTCCTTCGGTGCTGGGTCACCGATGCCACTCTCGGTAATGGCAAAGAGCGTGTCGCTCTCGGGCAGGCACGGGCTGTCGTAGATCTTGGCAACTCGCGTCTCGCCACGGCCCTTTTTCAAACTCACTCGCGTTGTACTGGCGTGAGCAATGATGTTGCCGCCGATGGGTTTCTTCGGATCTGGATTGAACATGGCGCTTGGCCCGCCATCGACTTGGGCAACAACCTGGTTGGTAATGACGACGGCGATGCCAAACTCATCCGCCAGCCGTTGGAGCGTCCTCATAAACTTTGCCAAGTGTGTCTGCCTGTTTGAGAGCTCCCCACGGCCGCAAAAGTCTGTCCGGTACAGAGCAGTGGCGCTGTCGACGATGATGAGGGAGAATCGCGTCTCGCACATCATTGCCGCTGCTTGGTTGAGGAGTTGAAGCTGATGGTCCGAGTTGTATGCACGGGCGTACGCCACATTGTCCAGAACTTCTTCTCCCGAGAGACCGAACCGATTGGCAACGGCCAAAAGCCGCACGGGGCGAAAGGTACCCTCGGTATCGATGTAGAGACACTTTCCTTCTCCGCCACCCATATCAAACGGCAGTTGGCAAGTCACGGCGAGCGTGTGGCAGATTTGGCTTTTGCCCGTCCTGAACTCGCCGAAAAGTTCAGTCACGGAACCCGTTTCGACGCCGCCGGCCAGAAGCGTGTCCAGGTTCTTCGATCCAGTCGTGATGGAAATGAGCTCGCTTCGCCGCTGATGCATCTCGGTCGCCGTCGTGAAGCCCATCGGGACAAGCTTTGAAGCTGCGCGACTGGGTTAGCGCCGGAGGCCGCAGGGACAGGCGTTGATGGCCGTACCCTCGCCCAATATCTTTGCCGCCTTTTGCTCTGATATTCCCTTGATCTGCTCCAACATCCTCCGCGGGGTGTAGGCAACCGACTCCACCGTGTTGAATCCGCCATCGACCACCAGCTGAATGTCGCGCTTCGTCAAGCCCGCGATGCCCTTGAAGCGATGGTGGTCAGCAAAAGCCCGCCGAGAAGTCAGCCGCGGCCCCGTACCTCGAGCGCTGAGAGAGGCGTCGGAGCGCCAGGACCGGTCGCGCCGCTCTCCTCGGCCACTTGGGCCTCCTCGTAATCCTCGCTCATGGTGCCTGGCTCGAGTTCGAAGCGGAGATGGGATCGGGAAAAGAATTCTGTGTGGCGCACAGGTGACGAGAAGCGGCCGGTCTGGTGGCGAGGCGGTGCGAGGCTGTGGCGAGGCGGTGGCACGGGACGGTGTCCGTTCCAAAGAGTGTTGATGGAGAAAGCGCGCTGCAACGCGTCGCGGTCAGGCAACGGCACCGCTCGTCCAACGCCAAGTCATGTGACCCCGTCCGTGGCCACTTTGAACGCAAAAGTAAAAAGCAAAAGTAGAGGGCCATGTACTGACCCGTATTACTTGATACATGTCAGAGACTTTAGAGTCATCCTTCTACTTCTGCCCATGTTGTCCTCGAAGATGCGAATCACGAGCCTCACATGCACGCATGTTTTATGTAGATCAGATTTGTCTGCAGTTATTGAGCTAAAATACAACGAAACTAAAGGAGAGGCGCGTGCTCAAGGCAAACAGCACGTTCCGTAAAGTCGATTACCCTGCAAAACCCATGGATCGATCAATCTCATCATCTCATGTCGCATCCCAACGCCGCGCGTAACTGCGACCATGGATGGTAGAAAAGCCAGTGCCGTAAGAAACGACGGAAAAATCAATCGCGCGACGTGTCGTCACAAAAATTGTAATCATTCTCTCTCGCTAGGACATTGTTCGTGAGAGCGCCCCTAGTTGATTGCGATGCGGCGAGACTCGTGCTTCTTGGCCTTGGGCACCGTGATGGAGAGGATGCCGTCCTTGAAGTTTGCGCTGACGGCGTCCTGGTCGATGCGGGTGGGGAAGTTGAAGCTGCGCGAGAACTCGCCGATGCTGCGCTCTGTGAGCCAGTACTTGGCCTTGTCGGCGGGCTTCTTGGGCTCGGGCTTGTGCTCAGCAACAGCATCGTTGCCGTTGTTGTTGCCGTCAGAGGTGGGCGTGTGGGCTCTGGCTGCGTCCCCGTTGTCGTCCTCAACGGTGGCCCGATGCGAGGGCTTGGACTCCTCCCCCCCCTCGGTGATGGCGCCGCTCGCGGGAGCGTCCTCGATGTGGCCAGCGGGCGGAGTCCCGGCCGAGTAGGTCCGCTCAACCCTGCCGCGAACGAGCATGGTCTGCGGGTCGGTGAACTCGATGTGGACGTTGTCCTTGATCATGCCCGGGAGCTCGCCATGGAGTTCGTAGTTGTCGCCCGTCTCGCGAATGTCAAACTTGGGCTGCCATGAGGGCAGACCCGAGCGCCGGCCCTGCTGCTGCCCGGTGCCCTGACGATTGTAGTTGTCAAAGTCGTCGAGGAGACGGAAGAGGGGGGTGAAGGAGGATTCAGAGTTGTAAAAGTTCCGCGGGAAGAAGGCCATTGTGCGTGATTGAGTCGTCGTCGTGGGCTTGAGGGAAGTTCGCTTGACGTTGCGTGCCAGGTTTCGAGGAAGAGTTGATCGGCAAGCGTGCATGAAAGTATTTACCAGAGGGCTTGATGGTGTGTGATTGTGTGTTTGGTTGTTGTGCAGAAAAGTCCAGTCCGACGTTGCAGGCATCGTTGCCGTTCCTTTATACTTGGGAGGTGAGTGCACTTGACGCCTTCCCTCAACTTCGGGAAGGCTCGACGCGCCGGCTTCTAGGTACTTCTAGAAACATGGTGAATATTCAGGCAGCGGGCGGACATGCATAGAAAGCCAACGACTGCATCTTCGTGATGCGATGATTACATTTGCGCGATGCCGGCGGCTGCTTGCAATATCTAGAAGCGCCCGGTTGGTTGTGGAAGCTTCTAGTGGCTGCTGGAGCTGGCCGCCGAGCCATGCCTCAGCCACCACCCTTGAAGCCCCTCGAGTACTCTGTAAGTAGGTATGTACAGAGGAGCATTTCAAAAGTCTTGACTGCACAATTTATACGCTAGTCCCAATTGGGATCGGGCATTCCTAAATAGGCAGGTTGAGGCCCGATTAGGACTAGCGTGCACAGCCACATGGTCAAGACTTTTGAAATGCTCCTCTGTACTGTACACCGTATAAAGTACAGTACTCTTCTCCAACCCGGTTTGTCAATCCCAGCATGTCCAAATCACGGCGCTTTAGGAACCCACCGTCCACCTGCCAACGAACCTTGTTCTGTGACAGGTACATTGTACACACACCGACACAGACGCCCTGCCTGGTAAGGTGCTTGGTACCTACCACCTAAGGTTGATTTGATGATACCTGTTATCTGATGCCGCTGACTAATCGTCGTTCCCCTATTAGGAGATTTTATTGCCCTGAGCTGACGTCATCATCGCGCCCCTCGACTGGACATGGCGAATTTACTCAAAAGCATCAGGCTACCCAGGCTTGCTCGAGCCTACCTACCATTGGCCTTGTGACCGCGCCGAAACATGACCGCGCTACACTTCCGATTCTTCAGTATCCCACCGTCATCCCGCAACGCTCCAAAAGCAACCTCGCACAACGCACAGCTCCGTGTTACGTCGACCCGCGGCTTCCATTCACGCCCCCCTCCCCAAGTTTCTGTCTCGGCCTGCCAATCGGAACTTGCCGCAACAGAGCTCGGGACCGAGGCAAGCGGTTCGGCTGCCGAGACATGTACGGAGACGATACGCTCTAACTGTACAACTCCCCCCACAGCCACACAGTAGGACGAGTCGAGGGCGAAGCAGGCGTCGTCAGTCTCATTACTAGCCAGATTGGCCATATGTCCGTGGAATCATCCATCCTCCCATCTTCGTCCAGCAGACTATCGTGCAATTTGTCCTCCGAGCAATCATCAACACCTCTCCGATGCGCCGGGCTAATGCACTAGCGCACCCTCCCAGACGTGAGTCGTAGACACAATATTTCCAACCAAATGTAACATGGAAACAACACCCCCCGGGGCTGCCAAAATCTCATTGACCGTGCGCTCGCATGGGCGGGAATCCCTGTACCATCGCCATGGCAGCAGGGCGCATCGCTACTGGCATTTGTCCCGGACTCTGCACGCGGTTGAAGAGTCCGATGAGCCTGCGGCCGACAGATGGCTCCAGCTCAGTCCCATCTCTTGCAATCTTGACCTCCCTGTTCGAGTTCCACGGGTTCCGCAAGCCTCGTGTTCGATAAAACGGTAGTCGACTGATCGACAACCACTCGAGCTTGAACGGCTTCCCCCATGTTTTGGTCTCTTCGTCCATTTCGATGCTCCGGTTGCTGGAAACCTCGCTCACACTGTCGGATCCGCTCTCTGGATCCTCACTTTCCGCTTCCCAGAAAATTGTACCCCTAGCCGAGTCGTCGATGATTCTGCCCCTTGGCGCGTACTCGGTCGCATCGGTAGCAATCGCCTTTGGCAAGTCCAGGTTGCTTGTGGCCTGAGCCTTTGGCGCAAACTCAATTGCTGCTTCGGGATCTTCGTTGATCTCGGACACCATTCGCGCGTAACCGAAATATTCGCCCGACTTGTTGGCTGAGAATATCAAGTAGACATTGTCGAAGCTCTGGCCCCAGTCAGCCCCAATTCCGTGCTTAGGTCTCCACCTTGTAGACTCACCTTGAAGGCAGTGTTGAGCGACTCTTCGTTGTGAGATTGGGTTGCCCAGATGCCAGTCCGCACGCTGAGCTCGAGGTCTTCCATGGTAAGACTCTTGAGAATAAAAAACTTATCCTGCTGAAGATTGGCCTCGCTAGACGAGTTTGTCCTGGCCTTTGGCGCATGTCCGACAACCGGACTCTGACTCCGGGAGTCCGAGAGCGAGCCATCCTGAGCCGAATCACCACCCTGCGCCGGGACGCCCGCCGTGCTGGCCGCGGGTCCGGTGGGGGCCGTGAGCCCTGTAGCCCCCTCGACAGTGTTCTTCCGCAGCCGACTGACGAGACGCACGGATTGAAACTTGGAGTCGTGTAGCTTTTGCTGAGCGGCCAAGCAAGTGCCTTCGTCTTTGAAATTCGCAAACGCGCAGTTACTTTTCGATATGAGGAAAAGAGACTCGAGTCCCTCCGTCTCCTTGCAGGCGTGATGGACAAGGCTCATCAAATCGGTCTGCGGAGGAAGATTCCCGATCCAGATGGCGTGGCCTGACAGACATTAGCCTTTCGTAGACACATGGTACGGGCCTGGGGTGCCTCACCGCTCTGCCGGGGCTTCCTAGGTGGCCCTCTAACAGCGCTGTGTCGGCTTTCAGATTCATCTGCCATCAAATCAGCCGCCGTACCTCGGCATGCTTGTTCCGATCATACCTCGACCTTGCCTGAAAGCCTGCAATGGCATACCCGGACCGTCTACCGTTGAACGAGGCTTTCGAACATCGGGTGTCGGAGGGTTGGCCGGCACGTATGGTCCCGGCACCATGTTTACCGGCATGCTCTGCGGTTGGCTGGGGTAGGGGTTCGCCTGCCCGTAGTAGAAAGCCGACTGCGGGTGGTTTGGCATCAATCGATTCGGATAATAGGCAACATTCTGTCTCGGGGGCATCGGTGGTGGTCCTTGACAGGGCGGCATATGACCCCCGCCGTAGTATTGGGGCATCTGTGTCTGGTGGACATAGAAGCCTTGATTCATCGGCATTGGTGGTGGTCCTCCGAAGGGAGGCATTTGTGGCATATGCTGAACCATCGGGGGCGATGTCGTCGGAATGTACCGCTGTCCTCCTTGCGCGAACTGACTGGGCCGATAGCCGATCGCGGGCAGAGAGTTGGCTATGGGCGCCATGTCATACGGCCCCTGCTGACGATATGGGGTTTGCGGCGACGGCATGTCGAGCTGGGAGGCGAAGGCATGATTCGTCGTCGTCGGGGGTTGCGGCGGTCCAGGCACGATTTCCTGTGTAATGATTGCCTGCTTGACCTCACCGCCAACCACTTGTGCTTGATGGCTAGGGTTGTGGTTGTGGGACGAGAGTTCGGCTTCTCCCGTCCTCAACGGCGGAGGGGACGAAAGCTCTCCCATCGGAAACGGATGAACAGGCGAGGCAAGCTGAGAAGGCAGAGAGAGCCAGTGACTATGACACCAGGGCCGCGAGTTAGCGCAGAAGCTCGAGACAGCGGCGTGGGTGACTACTACGTAAGGACGCGTCGGTGAGCAATGCAAATGTTACCTTGAATTACAACAACGAGTCTTCCTAGTGCCGTATTCAAGGTCACACTCAAGAAGCGGTCCCTCTTATGGATGCTGATTTCGAAAGCCGCCACCGAGAACAACGCATGGGGTATTGACTCTGACGCGGTTGCCGCCTGGTCGACAGTACCCGGTGGTGTGGAAAGAAGAGAAAGGGTAGCTGGACGGTTGGGTAAAGGTTCTGGCCGAAGAAGGCAGTCCGAGCAAGAGAAAGATAGAAAGGGTTTGGGGGGAGGGGAGAAAGGGGGAGGGGGGGGGTGAGATTATTCGTAAAAGCGCTGATCGACTCCTCTAGTGCAAGTGGACGTTGAGGCCGGGGCTCGCGAAAATGACCAGGGAAATGTTCAAGATGAGGCTGGCCAAATACTCATAAGGGTGTGTTCGAGAAACGGGATACAAGCCTAGGCTCCTTGGCTCCCAGAAGAGCTCCTCTGGCGGCAAGGCAAGCCGGATATGGCTCTCCAAACAAGGCCTCTGTAGCTCGAGCTCTTGAAACGAGGACGATCTCGCGCCAGTGGCGTTGTCGACTGGAGAGTAGGCGATGCAGGCGACGTGTCAGAGTACGGTAGAATCGTGGCCCATAAAAGGCGGGAGGAGTATCGACAGGCAATGCGGCACGGCGGCCAGCAGACGGTAAGACGGCAGGGCCACGGAGTCTCCCAGTCCGCTAACGGATAATCCTAGGGACGGGAGATGGAGGAAGCAGAAGCGGAAGCAGAAGCGGACGTCTGCTCCGAAATCAGATCAAGCCGGCGGGGAGTCCTCGGCGGAGATTCCAAGGGGGCCCACGCGACGACAGGGCACACCGCTCACAAGAACGGCGCCACAGCTGCTCAGACGACGTTGGGCGGAGCAAAGTCCGGTGGCACACAAGCCCGGGTCGGTAGTGTCGAGGCCCTAAATCCGGGGGAGCAAAGGCAGCGTGGGTGAAAGCCAGTTTTGGTGAACTTTGTAAGGACCAAGGCAAGGCGGTGGCTGGGACTGAAGAGGCTGCGAGTGGCCGGATCAGGAGGAAATCGGGCAGAACAAGCATCTGTCAAGGGGCTCGGGCGACTGAGAGAAGAAACGGCAAAAGATTGTGCACGCAGGAAAGAAGGAGACGGGGCCCGAGGCGACGATTGCGGGCAGAGTCGTACGAGCAGGGACGGTGTCCAAGGCAAGATGGGTACTTGGAGCAGTACATGGGCCAGGCGAGGGTTAAGGCACAGTAGGGCTGGAGGAGGCGTGTGGGTTTGGAAGCAAAGCTAGTGCCTACCTGCTATACCGGGCTCCGTACAAGGGAGAAAAACACGCCCCCCGGCAACCACCTACAGTGCCCACCCAGTAGGTAAGGTAAGTAGGCAGGTAGGTAGGTAGTGGTAGTGGTAGTGGTAGTGGTAGTGGTAGTGGTAGTGGTAGTGGTAGTGGTAGTGGTAGTGGTAGTGGTAGTGGTAGTGGTAGTGGTAGTGGTAGTGGTGAGTGGTAGTGGTAAGTAGTGGCGAGATTTCGGCGGTAGCCTCCACGAGCGGCGGGCCACGGGGAGGAATGTACCAGTACCTCGCCGCCCGTAACCAGAGGCTCTCAGAGGGATGTGGGCGAGTTGGTACCTGGTAGTTGCCTGGGTACCAAGGTTAGCCGTGCTCGCTGGAGA
>JAPEBW010000872.1:0-36357 GCA_027405785.1 Ophiocordyceps robertsii
CTTTAAGTCTTAAATATCGCGCTTATAATATAAAGCTAAGGCCGCGCTTTACTAGCTAGACTACTAAACTATAATAATTTACTAAAATTAAGATATTTATCTATATGATTCCTTAAAATATTTAATAAGAAACGAGGATATTAATAAATAGATTAAGAAATATAAGGAAATTCTTCCTTAGTTATAAGTTAAATATACTTAAAGATCTTAAAAGCACTTACTAACGCGGAAGAAATAGGTTTAACTTATAAAAAGGCGAGGGCTAACTAGCTATACCTTATACGTACTTAAAAAATAGTCCGGGACGCCTTAGCTATTTATTAAGGGCTTGCTAAGGCTATAGGTTACGTTCTTAAACTGCTTAAGAAAAGTAGATATACTATAAGCCTTATAGCGCTTACTAAGTTAAGGGAGAAACCCGTTAAAATAGTTAAAAATATAAGCTAAGGTCCTTTAGCTTAAAGGAGAAAGAACCTTTAAGACTATATACTTATTAATATTAAAGCTAAAGTAAGTTTATATTATAACTAAGAAAAGAACTATAATAAAGACTAATAACTATTTAAAGGAATAAGAGTATAATATAAAAAAAGCTTAGTTAGATCTTAATAAAAGCTTTAAAGAAACCGTAATCTATACTATAGTAGACTTAGTTTAAAAGGCCGATAAAGTATATAGATTTTGCATTAAAGTATTCCCCTTAAAGAATAAGCTTTATTAATATATTAAAGATAAACACCCCCTTAACCTTAACTAAGACGTTACTATATAAAGATATAGCTTAGTATAATAAGTAATTATTTAAAAGCTATAAAGCGTTTAGATAGTTAAGGCTTCCTTTAATATCTAGCTATTAAGCCTTAATAAGCCGTTATAATTTACCTATATACGCTTACTAATCTATAAAAAAAAGGGCTTAAGATAAGCATTAAAGCTTATATAGATATTAAAGTAAACTAAAGCCTTATTTAAGCCGACTTAGTAAAGACCTTTTAAGATATAACTATAAACTCCTTTTAATAAATTCTTATTTAAAAAGTAAGAAAGATAGCTACTATTAAATAGGTAGAATTCACTGTGTATATACTAAGAAGGCTAAATAGTAGCCTTATAGTTATAAAGGTAAGGATTAGCGCTTAAATAGTAAAACGCTTAGCGGCTAATATATTGCTTAGCTAAGACTTTTTAGTTCCTTATTAAAAGGACCTTATTTACTTTATATCGGTCTTATAAATCGGGGCTTATAAAGGGATCGAAGCTAAAGTTAAGATAGTTTACTTAAGACTAGCGATTTATAGATAAGTAATTTGCTAAATTACTATAACAATTTTAGCTAGTTTTAGCTACACCTTACTTATATAGGTCTAGGCGCCGTTATTAAAGTATAATATAATATTTTTCCTAAACGACCTTAAGCTCGCTTAAATAATAATATAGGATTATAAAAGCTTTATAGCGATAAACTATTTTAAAGAACTATTAGTACTCCGCTAAAGCTAAAAAGTAAGGATAATTCCGGACCTTAATAAGCAGTTTTAGCTATATAAGGAGGTTAACGCTACTACCCCTTTAGCGGAAGCCCTTATAAAAATTCCGGATAAAATAGACCCTACTAAGGACTTTTTATAAAAGGATCTTATAGTAAACTATAAGCTTAAAATCGGCTAAACTAAGAACTTACTAAAACTTACTACTAATAAAGGCGTTTAGATTTACGCTAAGGACTTAAAATACGTATTAAAAGTTAAAGATATCCTTTAATCGTTTCCCCGCCTTTAAAGGGATAAAGGAGCAATATATATAAATAAATTCGAATATATATATATTCCTTTAAAAAAAGGATAGTAATTCTAATAAGTTATATTAAGATTATACTTATTAAGTAATAAAAATAAGAACGTAGTAAATATAATATTTAGCTAGCTAACCGCGTAAGGCCGATTAAAACGAGTTTATAAACTAACCTTATTTATAGCGCTAGTATTCGTAGTATAAAAGATAGTAAATAAAAAGGAAAAAGAATAAGTAAACGTAGACTTTAAAGGGATTAACGCCGTTATTACCTTAAACGCTTACTTTATGCCCTTTTAAAGTAATATAATTAAACGCCTTTAAGGAAAGAAGTTTATTAATACGGTAAACGTATAATCGTTTTTTTATTAATTCTTAGTTTAATAAGATTACTAAAAAGGGTTTATAGTTATAAGCTATCGCGGGCTAAAAAAATAATTAATAATACGTTTAGGCTTTAAGAACTCCTTAATATATATTTAAAGGTTTATTAATAACGTCCTCCGTAGATACTAAGAATATTCGGCGGCTTATATTAATAATATTATTATTTACTTTAATATAGCTAAAGAATACCTTTAATATTTAAAGGCCGTATTCCGCGCTTTTTATAAATATAATATTACCTTATTTAAACTAAAGTCCTTTTTAGTATACTTATTTATATAGCTTCTTAGATTTAAGGTAGATGGTATTAGCTTAATAAATATAAACAAACGTATATAAGCTTTAAGAGATATTACGTTCTTAAAGAACCTTTAATAGCTTAAAAAATAAATCGGCCTTATAAAGTAGCTACGCTATACGGTCCCGTATTTCGCTTAAGGAAGTTAACAGCCTATAAAAACGAAAAATAGAGCTGCTTTAAGTAAGATAGGAAGAAGGAGTCTCTTTAAATAGCTAAGGATAAGCTTAATATACCACGAAAGCCGCTTTTTAGCCTACTTTAAAAAAGAAAGCCTTTATAATTTTAACTAAGAAACTTCCTAAGCTTTAAACGATTTACTACTTTAACCTCGCTTAATAACTATTTATCTAAATCGATATATCTTAAGAATATAAAGTAGCGGCTATAGCTTTTTAGTTTAAAAAAGGCACAGAATAAAATAAAAAGACGCTATTAGCCCGGACTAAGGTCTAGCTTATTATTTACCTAAGCCGCGCCTTTTAAAGCGGAGAACCTTAATACTAGCCTATAAAACTTAAAGTAACCGGTTTAGTTATTATAAAATTTAAACGGCCACGCTTAAACTCCTTACTTTACTTTTTAAGAGCCTTATAAAACCCCGCGATAAGAACGCTTAAAACATATACTATAAAGGCTCGCTTAAGGAGATATAATAAATATAACTAGTTAGACCTTATTAAGGTTTTTAAGATATAACTACGAAGGCATAAAAGCTTACTTAACTATAGTTTATAACGCTTTTAACTATAAAAACACTATAAAAACTATTAAGCGGATTCCGCTAGTATTTTTAAAGGATATTTAAGGATTTCCGCGGGATATCCTAACTATAGTTTAACCCGTTTCTAACTATAAAAGCACCTTAAAAGATATAAGATAAACTTTACCGCGATTTTTTAGAGATATCTAAGGATTTTTAAGGGATTTCCTTAATTATAGTTTATAGTGTTTTTAACTAAGCTTATACTTAGTTTATTAAGCGATTTTATAAGGATATTTATAGTTTATTTATATACTAACGATAAATAAAAAAATAGTATAGTTAAAGATCCTTAAAATTAAGTTAAAAAACTAAGTATAAAGTAGCTAGCTATACTTTAAAGAATAAATAAGCTTTTTACTATCTTTAAACCCCTATATATATTTATATATAGTAATAAGTTTATTATACTAGCTTAACTAGCGGTAATTAGTTTATAATACTAGCCTTAACTAGCGGTAATTAGTCCGTAGTACTAGCCTTAACTAGCGGTAATTAGTCCGCGCCTTATCCCTTATCCTTATACTATAAAGTATAGTAAATAGTAATAACTCTTACTTTATTAAACGGAAATCCCTTAAATATCCGCTAAGCTAAAAGCGACTATATCGTATAATAAAGTACTTATCTTATAAGAAATTAAATACTAAATAACATTTTCTTTAATAAGAAGCTCCTATTAGCCTTAAAGCCTAACTTTAATAATAAGCACCTTTTCTTTAACGCGCTTATAATAAAACTTTTAAAAAAGCAGGCTATAAAAGTAAAAAAGACCGTGGCTTACTAAGTATATTAGTTTAATAATCTCCTTTACTTTTTTTTAAGGTATTATATCGCGATAGCCTACGGAGCTAAATAGGATATAAAATAAGTCTTACTTAGCTAAGCTAGAACTATTACCTTTTAAAAGGTAATCTGCTTTTAAAATACTAATAAAGAATAAACTATAAAACGATAAAACCTATATAACTAAGTAAACTAAATTTAGTATTACTTAAACAGATCGATTATCCTTTAAATAAAAGAAGTAAAGATAAGCTAACCTTAAAACTATCCGGCTTCCCGCTTCCTAAATACCCTTTAAATCAAGCTTATAATAAAGTTAATCTTTTCTTAAGACGATAAGCTTAGCGGATATTTTTACTATATACTACTAATAAAGTTTAGCTTAAAGGCCTTAACTAAAAATCCGTCTTAAAGGATACTTAGTAGTTTTTTAGTTTAGTATTATTATTTAGCCTTATTTACTATAATAGCGCTAACTAAAGTATTTTCGGGACTTTTAATTAATAAAAACAAGCTTTTTATACTAAGGGCCCCGCGGCATACCGAATTCCAAGATATATATAAGATAGAAGGTTAAGCACTTAATAAGATTATTAAGATTAAGACCTTAATAATAAGCAATAAAAACGCGGTAAGCAATACCCTTAGCGGGCTAAACCTATTTATACTTAGTGCGTAGATATTAAAACTAAGTATAGCTTAAAGCCCTTTAGTAAGAATAATACTAATATCGAATAAATAATTCCTTAATCTCCTTTAAGCACTAAAAAACAAAGACGCGCTTACTAAGCCTTAAGAAAAACCTTAACTATAAGCTAAGGATATAAGGAGATTTAACTTATTAAGACCTTTAAAAGTATCTTTTAACGAAGTTTAAGAAGATAATAAAGCTAGTACGTTTTAAAGAGTAAACCGTTTTATTAACTTTATTCGCTAAAACGCTAATAAAAGCAAAGCTTAAATAGATAAATAGCTATTTAATTGCCCTTTTTCCTTTAAGGAAGTATAGCGGAATAGTATTTTAAGGACCTCTTAAAACTCTAATAAAAAGAACTTAGCAAGCTTAGTATTAAACTAAGACGATAGATTTCCGCCTTATAAAAACGGTTTAAAATCCGCTTAAATATAGCAATATAAGTACTTAATAAGAATTACTTTACTATTAAAGATATAGTAGTAAGATCCGACTTTAAGTTTTAAATATCGCGCTTAAAATATAAAGCTAAGGCCGCGCTTTACTAGCTAAACTACTTAACTATAGTAATTTACTAAAATCTAAATATTTATTTATAAAAATCACTATAACGTTTAGTAAGAAACGAGAATATTAAAAAATAGATTAATATATATAAGAAAATTCTTCCTTAGCTAAAAGTTAAATATACTTAAGGATCTTAAAAGCACTTACTAGCGTAAAAAAGATAGGTCTAACTTATAAAAAGGCGAAGGCTTACTAGCTATACCCTTTATATACTAAAACAATAGTCTAAGATACTTTAGCTATCTATTAAGGGCTTACTAAGGCCGCGGGTTATATTCCTAAACCGCTAAGTAAAAGCGGATATACTATAGGCCTTATAGCGCTTATTAAGTTAAGGGAGAAACTTATTTAAATAGTTAAGAATATAAGCTAAGGTCCTCCGGCTTAAAAAAAAAGAACTTTTAAGACTATACGCTTGCTAATACTAAAGCTAAAATAGGTATACCTTATAACTAAGGAAAGAACTATAGTAAAGACCGATAACTATTTTAAGGATAAAGAGTAAGATATAAAAAGAGCTTAATTAAATACTAATAAAAGCTTAAAGGAAACCGCAATCTATACTATAATAAACTTAGTTTAAGAGGCTAATAAAGTATATAAATTTTATAGCAAAGTATTCCCTTTAAAGAAGAAGCTCTATAGATATATTAAAGATAAAAACCTTTTTAACCTTAACTAAGACGTTACTATATAAAGATATAGCTTAGTATAATAAGTAGTTATTTAAAAGCTATAAAGCTTTTAAATAGTTAAGGCTCCTTTTAATATCTAGCCGTTAAAGCTTAATAGGCCGTTATAATTTACTTATATACGCTTATTAATCTATAAAAAAAAGGGCCCGGAATAAGCATTAAAGCCTATATAGATATTAAAGTAAACCGAAGCCTTATTTAGTATTACGTTTTATAGTGTAAGGATAAGGGGATAAGGCGCGGACTAATTCCCGCTAGTTAAGGCTAGTACTATAAACTAATTACCGCTAGTTAAGGCTAGTACTATAAACTAATTACTATTAATTAAGCTAGTATAACAAACTAATTACTATATATAAACGTATATAAGGGTTTAAAAATAGTAAAAAGCTTATTTATTCTTTAAAGCATAGCTAGCTACTTTATCCTTAGTTCTTTAAGCTAATTTTTAAGATCTTTAACTATACTATCTTTTTATTTATTGTTAGTATATAAATAAACTATAGATATTCTTATAAAATCGCTTAATAAACTAAGTATAAGCTTAATTAAAAATACGATAGACTATTATTAAGGAAATCCTTTAAATATCTTTAAATATCCTTTAAAATTCGCGGTAAAGTTTATCTTATATCTTCCGGGGCGCTTTTATAGTTAAAAACGGGTTAAACTATAGTTAAGATATCCCGCGGAAATCCTTAAATATCCTTTAAAGATACTAGCAAAATCCGCTTAGTAGTTTTTATAGTGTTTTCTATAGTTAAAGACGTCGTAAACTATAGTTAAGTAAGCTTTTAACCCTTTATAGTTCTATCTTAAAAACCTTAATAAGGTCCGACTAATAATATTTATCGCTTTTCTTTAAGCAAGCCTTTATAGTATATACTTTAAGCGTTCTTATTACGGGGTTTTATAAGGCTCCTTAAAAGTAAAGTAAGGAGTTTAAGCATAGCTATTTAAAATTTATAATAACTCCTTTAAATAAAAAAGAAAAGCCGATATTCTTATTAGTTTAAAGTAAGAACAAAGTAAAAGGGGCGCTAAGTAATAGCTTTATAGTAGCGGTTTTACGCTATATTAATAGTATACTATTCTTATTATTTTAATAGTTTCTTTCGGCCTATTTAGCTAATAGTAGCTAGGTAGCTTAAGATAGTTAGTAAGCGGCTTTTATTATAAATCCTTACCTCTTATTTAATTATATATCTTTATCTTTTTTAAAGCGATTAGCGCGTTTAGCTAAATCTTATAGTAAAGATTTCCGACTTTTCTTTAAAGCGTGCGTTTAAGCACTTATTAAGTAGTAAGGAGTCTTTACGCTAGTAAATATTTAAATTCCTTAGCGGGATACGATATAAAAGACTAGCTTTATTTAAGCCTTATCTTATATTAGTATCTTACTTACCTTTTTACGCTGTTTTTAATCCTCCGCTAAATTTCCTATACTACTTACTAGCTCTATAAGCTACCTATAAGTAAGATATTATATCTTTCTTACTACCGCTATTATAACTATCCCCCGCTTTTTATTACTAAGATTTTTAACTTCTTATCCTTTTTATATAGCGCTATTTCTTACGCCTTTTTACGAACTAACGCGCGTTTAGTTATTAAGAAAGTATTAAAGTAAAGGTAAGCTATCCTATTAATATTAATAAGTATAGTTAGTACTAAAGTATTAAACGTTTATATTTCCGCTTAAAAGCGGGTTATAAGGTTCTTAATAGCTTTAATGCCTTACTTCTCGCTCTTAAGGTTTTAAATATACTTAATAGTCTTAAAGAACCTTTTTACGGAGGGGGCCTTAAGGGTAAGAATATAAAGCGGGTAGTTAATATAGCTAATAAGGCGGATATTAAAGCCTAAGAATTTTATTGCTTAAGTTAAAGTTAAGTTGCGTTTAAACTCTTCGCAAGCTTATAAGTAAAACTTAGTATAGTTTATAGCTAAGCAGAAACTCCTAATTATTATAATCTTCTTATTAAAGTATAGGCTTATAAAGCTAGGCCTAAAAAAGATCGTATTAGTTATTATTAATAGCTTTTATAAGATTAAGCAGCGGAATATATCGTAAGGCTAGTTATCGCTATCTCCTTTAGTTAAAAAAAGATAGCGGATAGACTATAATAAGGCGCTTATATACTTCTATATAGCTAGGCTAAGTATAGCGGCGGGTAAAAAAAGTATTCGCTAAGTAGGACTAAATAAGTCCTTAAGGCTTATAGTAGCTATAAGCTAAGAGAGGGATTTTATAGCGCGGGCTAAGCTACGTATAAAGCGAGATAAGGGTTTAGCTATAGTAGCTTAAGACGCCGCTATAAACCTAGCTATAAACTAGTTAAGCTAAGCCTTAACTATATAGTTAAGAACGGCGTAGATATTAATTTAGTCGTTTAGCTAAAGTAGGTTTCCGCTAGTTATAGCGGCTACTATAAATCTTAAAACTATAGCGAGGTTAGCTAACTTAAAAGCGTTAAGTATTAGTTAGTTATTTTACTTATAAAGATTTCCGGCTATACCTTAAAAATATATAGGCGGCGGGGGCTTCCGGACTATAAAAGCTAAGCGGGAGGTATAGCTAAGTTATTATAAAACCGGCCGTTTAAACTAGGCTATAATATAAGGCTAGGAAGCGAATTATTTAAGTTAAGTATTTAAAAAGGGTAATATAAGCCGTCCCTTATAGTATTATAGTTTAAGTCGAATCCGTTAGCTTTAGCGCGGCTATAAAAAGCGGCGTATAGTTATATAAAAGCTTAAACTTAAAGGTTTTAACTCTCGTTAAGAGACTTAAGGCTATAGAAGATAGCCGCCTTATTTCTATAAAGCTTAAGCGCTTACTTATATCTTTTATATTAAAGGTATAAGGGCTTATAAAAGAGCGGGCTAAAGAAATAGTTATAGAATAACTAGTCGTAGCTAAAAGAGACGTTAAATAATAAAAGGTCTTAAAACGGAAGTATAAAAATCGTAAGCTTAAAGTAAAAAAGGTTATATATATAAGAGTAAGTAAGGTATAGTAAGCTATAGCCGGCGGTAAAAGGAAATATAGTTATAAAAGAAAGAAAGGAAAGGAGAAAGAGTAAGCGGTAAAAAGAATTTTAATAAGTATACTATAAGGCTAAAAAGGCCTTATTACTTAAAGTAAACGGCAGTATATTATTATTAAAATAACTAATTACTTTAAGTATAGTAAGTTATAGTTTCTTATAATTTATAGTAGCTTTTAAGTCTTATACCTAGGCTTAACCGCTTTATTCTCTTAGTTAAAGAGTTTTATATTAAGTTATAAAAGCTACGCGTTATACTTTTATCTAAATTACTTAAGTACCTAACTCCTTTTATGCTTTTTTAAAGGCCTTTACGATCTTAAGTAAGAAAACCGCTTTTTTCTTTACTTATAAGTTATAGCTACTTAGCTAGGTTTTTTAAGCTATAATAAATTTCTTTTTCGGCTTTCCGCCGCTTTTCCTTATTATATAGCTTTATAGGATTTATTTTACTTCTTACTTATCCGGGTAAGGTATTTCTTTATCTTAAACTAAGCATAAGTATATAGCTAGCTTATACTAGCTAAGCGTAGTTATATTACTAAAACGACTAAATAGATATTAAAAGACCTTTTTATATTTAGCTAGTATATAAGCTATTTTACTTTAGCGGTAACTTTAAATAGCTAAATATATCTTTCTTAAAGCTTCGCCGGTTTACTACTTACGATATAGTAGCCTTTATTAAGCTATAGCTAGACTTAATTACTAAGCTTAAATTTTAGCAAGCGGTATTTCTTATTATATCTATTCTTTATAGCAGCCTAAGTATAAGTAATAGCTAACCTAGCCTTTTCTTATAAGACCTCTTAGTTCGGTAAGTATAAGTAGTATTTAAAGAACTAAAAGCTATTATTTATTCTTATCCTTATAATAAGCTTACTAAGGGCCGCGTAAATTACTTATAAGAAGAAATTATTAAGGCTAAACTAAAAGGCAATTAGTATATTAGTTTAGCGTAAGTTTAAGAAATCGGCGGTAAAGAATCGTACTACGATTTTTATAGTTTAGGTTTGCCTTTTTAATATACTATCGGTTTAAGAGTATTAAGCGGTAAATATAAAAAGCTTCAATTTAAAGGCTTATTATAAAGTCTGCTAAAATGCTAAGGGAAACTTTATATCTTAGTTAAAGATTATCCCCTTTAAAATCCCTTAGTTATCGCAGAGTAGCTCGGTATATAAAGCTTATACTTAGTCTTCCGCTATAAACTAGTTATTGCTTAAGATAAGGAGATATATTTTTAAGAATTTATCGGTTATAGTTAATAAGGTATTAAAGAAGCTATTTATAAGATCTTTTTATAAGGATTATTTAGCTTAGACTATTAAGAGCTTAGTAATAAAGTCTATCGCTATTATATAGTATAAAACTAGCAAGCTTTAAATTAAAATAAGCTACCTTAGCGTTTTATTTTAATTAGTTTAGTTATAGTAGTAAGTACTATAGCTATCTACGACCTCATTTATATATTTACGAAGCTATAAGATTAAGAAGCTTTTAAATAGATCTTATTATATATAGGTATAGCTAGTATAAAAATATTTAGTATAGGCGTTTTTAACGATCTCCTTAGCGTAAGTTATAAGGATATATAATCTCTAGCGTTTATTATTTTTTATAAAGTATAGTAACCCTTATAACTAAAGGAATAAAAGTCGGAGGATACTATTTTTATTGCTAAGCTATACTATAATATTTACTTATTATATATCGTTTATATATCTATTAATTATTTTTTAGCGGAGCGGTAATTTAATTAATACTTTTATATAAAGGAATACGCAGTCCGTTATCTCGTCTTCTTAAATACGTTTTAATTCCCCTTCTTAGTTTAAGGATACTAGCTTATAATCTTAATATAGTAAATATAAGAGATCGTTTAATACGACGTTTTTAACGCTTAGAATATAGCATACCTTAAGCGGGAATTAGCTTAAGTATTAAGATATAAGGATTAGTTTATCGTTAGATTTTATACTAATAAAGAATAAGGATTTTTAATATATAATTCTATAAGTACTTATATAGTTAATAAAGATAACTACTTATAAAGTTCTTATAAATAGTATTATAGTGCGTAACTTATAGACTGCTTATACTAAAGTAGCTACTTTAAGTTTTATAAGCTAGTATTAAGGTTCTTCGCTTTAAAAGGCGTAGCTTAAGTAAATAATAAGCTAAACCTTAGTTTAAGCTAGTAGCGTCTTTTTATTTTATTCCGTGCCTTCTTTTAAGTAAAAAGCTATAGCCGCTACTTTATATTCTTAAGATATATTAATTTAGATAAATAGTTATTAAGCGGGGTCGAAGTAGTAAATCGTTTAAAGCTTAGTAAGTTTCTTAGTTAAAATCGCGAAGGCCTTTTCTTCTTTTAAAGTAATCTAAAAAGCGGCTTTCGCGGTATATTAAGCCTATCCTTAGCTCCTTAAGGGGACTGCTTCTTTTTATCTTACTTAAAGTAGCTTTATCTTTCGTTTTTATAAGATATTAACTTCCTTAGCGAAATACGGGACTATATAGTATAGCTACTTAGTAAGGCCGATCTATTTCTTAAGCTATTAAAGGTTTTTTAAGAACGTAATATCCCTTAAGTCTTACACGCGTTTATTTATATTTATTAAGCTAATAGCGTTTACCCTAAATCTAAAGAACTATATAAATAAGTACGCTAAGAAGGACTTTAGTTTAAATAAAGTAATATTATAATCTTAAAAAGCACGGAATATAGCCTTAAAATATTTAAGGTGTTCTTTAGCTATATTAAAGTAAATAATAATATTATTAATATAAGCCGCCGCGTATTCTTAGTATCTATAAAGGACGTTATCGATAAACCTTTAAATATATACTAAGGAGTTATTAAAGCCTATAAGTATTACTAGTGATTTCTTTAGCCCACGATAGCTTATAACTATAAGTATTTCTTTATAGTCTTAGTAAACTAAAAACTAATAAAAAAACAATTAAACGTTTACTATATTAATAAACTTCTTTCTTTAAAGGCGTTTAATTATATTGCTTTAAAGGGGTATTAAGTAAGCGTTTAAGGTAGTAATAGCGTTAATCCCTTAAAGCTTATAACTACTTATTCTTTTTCCTTTCTATTTACTGTCTTTTATACTATAATTATAGGCGCTAGAAACGGAGTTAGCTTATAAACTTATTTTAGTTAGCCTTATATTATTAGCTAGCCGAATATTATATCTACTACCTTCTTATTTTTATCGTTTAATAAGTATAATCTTAATACGACTTATTAGTATTGCTATCTTTTTATTAAAGGAATACGTATATATTTAGATTTGTTTATATATACTACTCCTTTATTCTTTTAAAGGAGGGGAAATAATTAAAGGATATTTTAAACCTTTAATACGTATTTTAAGTCCTTAGCGTAGATTTAGACGCCCTTAATAGTAGTAAGTTTAGGTAGGTCCTTAGTTCGGCCGATTTTAAGCTTATAGTTTACTATAAGATGTTTTTATAAAAAGTCCTTAGCGGGGTTTATTTTATCCGGATTTTCTATAAGGGCTTTTACTAAGAGAATAGTAATATTAACCTTCTTATATAGCTAAAACTACTTATTAAGGTCCGTAATTATCCTTACCTTTTAGCCTTAGCGGAGTATTAATAGTTCCTTAAAGTAGTTTATCGCTATAAAGCTCTTATAATCTTATATTATTATTAAAGCAAGCTTAAAGTTATTTAAGAAAAATATTATATTACGCCTTAATAGCAGCGCTTAAACCTATATAAGTAAGGCATAGCTAAAACTAGCTAAAACCGTTATAGTAACTAAGTAGATTACTTATCTATATATTATTAGTCTTAGCTAAACTACCTTAACTTTAGCTTCGATCCCTTTATAAACCTTAATTTATTAGATTAACGTAAAGTTAATAAGGTCCCCTTAATAAGGAATTAAAAAGTCTTAGCTAAGTAATATATTAACCGCTAAGCGTTTTACTATTTAAGCGCTAATCTTTACCTTTATAACTACGAGGCTACTGTTTAGCCTTCTTAGTATATACGCGGTAAATTCTACTTATTTAATAGTAGCTATTCTTACTTCTTAAATAAGAATTTATTAAAAAGAGTTTATAGTTATATCTTAAAAGGTCTTTACTAAGTCGGCTTAAATAAGGCTTTAGTTTACCTTAGTATCTATATAAGCTTTAATACTTATTCCGGGCCTCTTTTTTCTATAGATTAGTAAGTATATATAGGTAAATTATAATAGTTTATTAAGGTTTAATAGCTAAATATTAAGAGAAGCCTTAACTATTTAAACGCTTTATAGCTTTTAAATAACTACTTATTATACTAAGCTATATCTTTATATAATAACGTCTGAGCTAAGGTTAAGGGGGTGTTTATCTTTAATATATTAACAAAGATTATTCTTTAAGGGGAATGCTTCGCCGTAAAATCCGTCTACTTTATCGGCCTCTTAAACTAAGTTTATTATAATATAGATTGCGGTTTCCTTTAAGCTTTTATCGGTATTTAACTAAGCTTTTTTTATATTATACTCTTTATCCCTTAAATAGTTTTTAGTCTTTACTATAATTCCTTTCTTAGTTATAAGGTATGCTTATTTTAGCTTTAATATTAGTAAGTATATAGTCTTAAAAGTACCTTCTCTTTTAAGCTAAAAGACCTTTACTTATATTCTTAACTATTTAAACGGGTTTTTCTATTTACTTAGCAAGCGCTATAAGGCCTATAGTATATCCGCTCTTACTAAGCGGTCTAAGAACGTAACCCGCGTATTATAAAATCTAAACGGCTACGCCCGGACTCCTTACTTTACTCTTAAGGAGCCTTACGAAACCTTATTATAAAAACGCTTAAAGCATATACTATAAAGGCTCGCTTAAAGAGATACGACGAATATCTCTAATTAGACCCCGCTAAGGTTTTTAAGATATAACTATAAAGAGTTAAGAGCTTACTTAATTATAGTTAATAATATTTTTAACTATAAAAGATACTATAAAAACTACTAAGCGGACTCCGCTTATATCTTTAAGGGATATTTAAGGATTTTTAGAGGATATCCTAACTATAGTTCAACCCGTTTTTAACTATAAAAACACCTTAGAAAATATAAGATAAACTTTACCGCGATCTTTTCAGGATATTTAAGGATATTTAAGGGATTTCCTTAATTATAGTTTATAGTATTTTTAACTAAGCTTATACTTAGTTTATTAAGCGATTTTATAAGGATATCTTTAGTTTATTTATATATTAACAATAAATAAAAAGATAGTATAGTTAAAGATCCTTAAAATTAGCTTAAAAAACTAATTATAAAGTAACTAACTATACTTTAAAAAATAAATAAGCTTTTTACTATTTTTAAACCCTTATATATATTTACGTGCGGTAATTAGTCCGTTATACTAGCTTAACTAATAGTAATTAGTTTAAAATACCGGCCCCGATTAGCAGTAACAAGTTTATAATACTAGCCTTAATTAATAGTAATTAGTCCGCGCCTTATCGCTTTATCCTTATACTATAAAGCGTAGGCAATAATAATAATTCCTCCTTCTTTAAACGGAAATCCTTTAAATATCCGCTAAGCTAAAAGCGACTATATCGCAACAAAATGTTAATCCGTCCGACTATATAAAAACATTGCGCGCTAGTTATTACATAGTCGGATAATTAATATATATAGCGGATATAGCGGATTTACACCTTACTAGCCTCCTTATCTCGATATACCCGGTATAAGAGATACGATAGTAGAAAACCCGCGTATAAACTACGGTAAAAGACCTATACCTCCGTCGGGAATCGAATAGGGTGCTGCGCGGAAGCCGGGCTTATAACCACAAAATGTTAATCCGTCTAACTATGTAAAAACATTACGCGCCAGTTATTATATAGTCGGATAATTAACGTATATAGCGGATATAGCTGATTTACACCTTAATATCGCATAATTAAGTACTTATCCTATAAGAAGTTAAATATTAAATGATATTTTCTTTAGTAAAAAGCTTTTATTAGCCTTTAAGTCTAACCTTAAGAATAAGTAACTTTTCCTTAATACGCTTATAATAAAACTTTAAGATAAGTAGGCTATAAAAGTAAAAAAGGCCGTGGGTTATTAAGTATACTAGTTTAATAATCTCCTTTACCTTTTTTTAAGGTACTATACCGCGATAGCTTATAAAGCTAAATAGGATATAAAATAAGTCTTATTTAGCTAAGCTAAGACTATTATTTTTTAAGAAGTAATTTACTTTTTAAATACTAATAAAAGATAGACTATAAAATAATAAAACTTATACGACTAAGTAAACTAAATATAGTATTACTTAAGTAAATCGATTATTCTTTAAATAGAAAAAGTAAGGATAAGCTAACCTTAAAACTATCCGGCTCCTTACTATTTAAATACCCTTTAGATTAAGCCTATAATAAAGTTACTTTTTCCTTAAGATAATAAGCTTAGCGGATATTTCTACTAAATACTACTAATAGAATTTAGCTTAAAAGCCTTAACCGGAAATCCGCTTTAAAGGATACTTAGTAGTTTCTTATTTTAATATTACCGTTTAGCTTTATCCGCTATAGCTATACTAATTAAGGCATTTTCAGACCTCTTAATTAATAAAAACAAGCCTCTTACGCTAAAGGCCCCGCAGCGTACCGGATTTTAAGACGTATATAAGATAAAAGGTTAAGCGCTTAGTAAGAGTATTAAGATTAAGACCTTTATAATAAGCAATAAAGACGCGGTAAGCGATACCTTTAATAAGCTTAACTTATTTATACTTAGTGTATAGATATTAAGATTAAGTATAGCTTTAAGCCCTTTAGTAAGAATAATACTAATATTAAATAAATAATTCCTTAGACTTTTTTAAGCACTAAGAAAAAAAGGCGCGCTTATTAAGCCTTAAATAAAACCTTAATTTTAAGCTAAGGATATAAGGAGATTTAACTTATTAAGACCTTAAAAAGTATCCTTTAACGAAGTTTAAGAAGATAATAAAGCTAGTATATTTTAAAAAGTAAATTATTTTATTAACTTTATCCGCTAAAACGCTAATAAAGGTAAGTACTACGGGCTATACCGTAAAAGGAGCTATAGTTATACTATAGCGAACGACCTAAAGTCGGGCCGATATATAGCTAAAGTCGCATAAGACTTTACTTAAACTTAGCCTAAGTTCGACCCGAACTTAACCTAAGTACGGGCTACTTAAGCGACCCCTATAAAGTACGAAGCTACGTAGCCTAAATAGAGATTTCCCCCTTCCCTCTTTAGCTTTAAATAAACAACTATTCGGCTATATACTACTAAACTAAGTATACGTAGGCCCTTAATATATTTAAAGCTCCTTTTAGATAAGGTTATACGACTTAAGAAGAGACTCGCTAACTACGATATAGCGCGAGTAAGAAGCTTACTTAGTATAGGGGGGCTATGCTTATAAGGCCTAAGAGGGAGGGCTAAGAGAGGCCGATATCTAAATAAGGGTCGAATAAGCGATCCTCTCGCTATAAGTAAGGGCCGTTAAAACGAGCTACTAAGTTTAAGTAAGCTAGTAGTAGATCTAATATCTAATAAGCTAGTTCGGGGCCTTAATATAAAAGCTAAAGGAGATAGTAAGGATATATATATTAGGAGGGGCCGGCCTATTAATTAGTAGTTTAATACTACCTTACGATATAATAGCGGGGGCCGTAATACCCGCAATAAAGAAGGAAGTAACGAAGAAAAAGAACTAGCGGAAGCTACTCCCGGCGCTAAGGAAATTTAACGGCTAGCGGCGCTACTTTACGCTTTAAGCACGATATATATAAAAAAAGTGCGAGATCGACTAAGACTTCTTCTCGAGCTTAAGGGAGGTTTTCTATTTAATCTATAACTGCTTAAATATAGGGCTATAGTAAACCATAGCGACTTACTACGGCACCGGCGCGGACTAAGGTTACGACTAGTAGGAATTCCTTAAGTACCTTAATTCGATCTACCTTAACGTTAATATCTAATTGCGGGCGGCGGCGGCTATCCGCATAATTAAATAAGGAGAGAACTAAACGTTCGCGGCGTTCCTCCTTAAGTTTAAGCAAAGGCTTTTTAAGGTAAGAGGGGGGTCGTAGCTATATAATATATAGATCGTGTTTTTAAAGGGCGCCTTAGGCCTTTACCTTAAGGAGGCGCTCGCGATAGTTAACCTCTTAACCTTAACCTTTTTAGCGTATACTAATCGGGTAGTATAGATCGCGGTAAAGCTAAAAAGGGTCTAGTAAACTAAGTAGCCGTTTTAAGGCTAGAAAAAGGTAATAGGGGGGGGAACTTAAGACCGAAAAGACTTAAAGGGTAATACCTTAATAAGTAGAATTAACGCTATAACTTAGCTAGGAAGAGGATAAAGCCGGCGTAATATATAGAGGTGTTTCGCTTATAGGATAATAAAGCATATCGCCCGCTTCTGTAAAAAAAAAAAAGAAGGAACCTTATAAGTAGCCGTAGCTATAACTAAAGAGGTAACTAAAGTAGATTCCGATTTAAGAAAAAAGGAACCTTAGCATAAAGTTAGGCGCTAAAGGAAAAAGAGAAATAGCAAGCGGCCTAAAAGTTAATAAGGAAGCACCTTACGCTAGACTTAGTACTACTTAAGGTTAGTATTAATAAAAAGAAGGGGCTTAACGTACTTATAGATATAGGCTATAACTGCTATACCGTAGTAAGTAAGGGGGTAGCAATAAGGCTATAGATACCCTTCGCGGATAAGATAAAGAGGCTACTATAGCCTTTCTTAAAGGACGTACTAACGCTTTAGATAAAGGGGATCGTAGCGTTTAAGATAGAGATTAACGGGCACTTAAAATAGACATTCGCCTATATAGTACTAAAGTTAAGCTATAACGTGTTTTTAAGGAGACTATAGATAAAGAAAAACGAGGTAGTTTACGACGCTAAGGGGGATTAGATTTAGCACGGAAAAGCGGGGATTTAAATCGGCCTTTAAGAATTAAAGGAAGCTACGAAGATCGTAAATATCTAAGAGGCGAAGCTAGTAAGCGCCTTTATTTTCGCGGCGGAGTGCCGATAGGAAAAGGCCTAAAGGGATAGCCGGGGGCGACGATAAGCGCTTAATATAAAGGCGGTTATAATAAAGGATATAAAGAGAGCCTTTTAGCTAAAGACGCCGGTTAACCCGGCGGACTATATCCCGGCTTAAGCACTATAAGCTTATCTAAACCTTTTCGCACCTACGAAGGCACTTAAGTAACCCCCGTTCCGACTAAGCGTAAACTATAAGATCTATCTTATCTTAAATAAGGATAGTTAGGAGCCGCTACTATAATAAGGGCCCCTTTATAATATATCGAAGGAAGAACTCCTTATCCTCCGGAAGACCTTAAACGAGCTACTAAAAGCGAACCTTATTTACTTAAGTAGTTCGTTAGCCGCGGCGCCGGTACTATTTATAAGGAAGGCCGATAGCTAACTATGCTTTTATTATAACTACTAAGCCTTAAATATAATTATAAAGAGAGATTAGTATACGCTACTATTAATTATAAAAACGCTAAAGATACTAACGAAGGCACGTTAGTTTACGAAACTTAATATTATCGTAGCGTTTTATAAGATTAAAATCGTAAAGGGCTATAAGTTTAAGACGGCCTTTTAAATAAGGTTTAGACTATTTAAATAGTAAGTATACTTATTTAGCTTTATAAGAACGCCGGCTACCTTCTAGCACTATATTAACTAAGTGCTAAAAGACTACCTTTATAAGTTCGTTATAGCATATATAGATAACGTTTTAATCTACTTATTAAGGTCGCTCCGCGACTATTAAGAGAAAGTAGCAAAGGTGCTTAAAATGTTATAAGAGGTAGGCCTTATACTAAACCTATAGAAATGCGACTTTATAATAAAAGAAGTAAAGTACTTAGGTTTTATTATATAGGCTAAGGGTAAGGTTTAATACGACTTAAAGAAGATTTAAGCTATTTAGATATAGTAAGCGCTAAGGAACGTAAAGGGCGTTTAGAGCTTCCTTAAGTTTGCGAATTATTACTACGCCTTTATCCCGCTTTACGCTAAGGCCTCGCGGTGCTTAAACGGCCTTTATAAAAAGAACGCGACGTTCTTATAAACTAATAAGCACTAAGCCGCGTTTAAGTTTATTTAAGAGGTATTTTATAACGCGCTAGTGCTATAGCTATATAACCTTAAGAGGGAAACGTACTTAAAGGCGGACTACTTTAAATACGTAATAAGCGGCGTGCTAATATAAGTAAGACTAAACGGGATACGATACTTAATAAAGTTCTTCTTAAAACGATTTAACGTAGCGGAGTATAATTACCCGATTTACGATAAGGAGTTGCTCGCGATTATATAACACCTAGACTTTTAAGGGGCAAAGTTATATAATATACTAGCGTTTATAGTGCTAATAGATTATAAGAATCTAAAGTACTTTATAATAAAAAGGAAGTTAAATAAGAGGTAAAGTAAATAGGCAATAAAGCTTGCTTTATATAACTTTATATTAAAGTACCGCTTAAAGAGGTTAGCGGTAGTACTTAATACTTTATCGCGCTATAGCTAAGATAAGCTAAAAAGGGCATGCTAAAAAGGGCATTTATTAATAGGGAAATAAGACGCGTAGTATAGATAATCTTAGATAGCGCGCGATTAATAAGATATTAGGTCCTCTTAAGCAGCGAATATATAAACCTCCCGCGATAGTTAGTATAAAAAGAGCGCACTATCGCGATAATATAGGAAGGGGAGGAGAACGCGGGGTTAATCGCTTATATAAGTAAGGTAAACGACCCCGTACCTTAAGACGAAGGCGGGGCGAATAAGGGCGGAGTTTAAGTAAAACTTAACCTAAACTTAAGCTAAGACGCGCTTAAGGAATAAGCATAACCGGCCTACGTATTTAATAAGTAGGAGATATAAAAGTGGTAGATAGTAATACTATAAAAAGATAAGGAGTACTAAGTAGTATTTTAGGTAATGCGGAATAGTAACTAATCGCTTACCTTAAAATAGTAATTAAAGGTTTAAGTAAGCGAGTATATAATTAATATAAGGGGGTGCCTTTGCTTTAAAGACCGACTTTAAGTGCTAAGTAAGGCTTAATACCTTAAGGAGGGGGAGGATAAAGAGCTAAATAAGCTTTAAGTATTAATCGCTTAGCGGATATACGACTTAATAGTAGTAGGATACTTAAGGCGCGAGGGGACGCTTACGATATTAGCTTAAAAGTTCTTTTAGCCGGGCTAATCGTTAATAGTACGCCGGCTTATCGCGAACTACGGGCCGTGCGGTAAGGGGTATATTTAAAGGTAACTCCGGAAAGGGCTTTTCCGACTATTGCCGCCCCTTATATAGCCGTTCGCATACTTAACGATAGACTTTCTAGTTAACCTACTGCTAATAAGGACTAAGGGCTTTTAGAACCTTTAAGTAATAACGGACTAGCTAACGAAAGCAATAACTTTAAAAGCAATGCCGATAATAAGAGTAGTAGTATACGCTACTAAGTTCTTATAATCTTACTTCCGCTTTTATAAAATACTAAAATCTATTATCTTAAATCGAGGGACAAACTAAATAAGGTAATTTTAAAAGGAATTCTACCGATAGACCGGGGTTTAAAAGAAACTAAGTTTAGCCTACTACCTATAGACTAATAAGGCGATAAAGCGCGCGAACTAAAAGGTATAAGCGTACCTTTGCGTATACGTCTACTATAAGTAAGACGACTAAGGGGCATAGCTACCTTACGCTTAAGCGGCGCTTAATAATCGGGTAGTATTAATAATAAGTATAAGCCTTTTCTTCGCTATATATAGGTACGATATTAAGCCGATTTAGATTATATAGGAGGAGGGACCGCTTACGCTAAACGCGGAGAGCGTATAAAGCCTCGTATAAAGGATAAGGGAAGTCGCCGACTTTTTTTAAACGGCGATCGCCGCATTATAAGTAAGGTAAAAGGAGATAGCAAACCGGTCTTATACGCCGGCGGAAAGACTTTAAGTAGGCAATAAGGTATAGCTAGATATAAAGAAGTATACTACGGATAGGCCTTACCGGAAGCTCGACTAGCTATACTAAAAGTATACTATAATAAAGGTAGTAAGCCTATATATAGTAAAACTTAATATACTAAGGAGGGTATATAAGAGACTATATATAAAGTTCCTCCGCTGCGTAGCGGATAACCCTTTACTTAGCTAAGTAATCGACGACTACTAGTTACCGCTAGTAATTAAGGAAGACGATAAACTAAAGTACGTCGTAGAGAAAATCGAGTAGGCTTAGTAAAGATAGATTAAAAAGGGGAAATAGCGCTAAGTCTTAGTAAAGTAGTATAAGTATGCTAACTTAATATAGTAGCTAATTAGCGACTTTTAGGATATAATCGCTTTAAAGGAATTTAAGGGGCGGTATAGTAATATAATAAAGAACGATAAGGGCGAGGCGGAAGGACGATAGTAGGCTAAGCCGGGGAGTAAGGGATAAGACGAGGGAAGTAGCGGAAAAAAGGAGGAAAACCGGGAAAATAAGAGGAGGTTTCGGGCTACGCTTAGCAGACGTTAAGACGATTCTAAACGATAAGTATAAGAAGGATATACTATAAACGCGCACTAAGCGTAAATAACGATAAGATAAATAGGGGATATAATAAAATATAATAAGATATAAAGTAAATATAAATAAGATATATAGAGAACTATAACTTAATTAAAGCAAACTACTTACTACCTAATAATACTAGTAGATTAACCTTAAACGTTAAGGTATATCTAGGCTTAGGGCGCCGTAGTAGTAGTATAAGCTAACTCTATATACTATAGTAATCGTTAGTAATATCCCTTTAGCTAGCGTTTATTAAGGATCGGAGAACGTATATATAAGTCGGTATAGTAATCCTTAAACGTCCTTTAAGATATATAATCTTAAAGCGCGTTTATAGCGGCGACTATATTGCTAGTATACTAATATCGCGTTAGCGTTATATCCTACGTAGTCTAAGAATAAGGATATACGGGCAAATAGCGTAATCCAGCGCGAGTAGAAGTAAAATAATTATAAGCGTAAGGTAAGGCTTAATTCTAGCAAGCCTTATACTAAGTATCCGCGTTAAGAGATGCTATATATCCGATATATATAAGGTAAGGGGGGCGCTATATAGTAGTGCTATATATCGCGCTCCGCTTATTAAGCAACGACGGCGGGCGCGAAGATTAACATAAAGGCGGTAGCGTATAGTCGCCGGGCGTGCTAAGAGGCGCCGGATAGGTAAACGCCTATAATATAGTAGGAGATAGGGCCCGGGGGGTTATAATAGATATATTAAGGCGCGGCGCGGCGAAGCTATTATAAAAGGGGGCGCGCGCGTAGGTAGATTAGTAATTAAAAAAGGAAAAAAAAGAAAAGAGGGAGAGGGAAAGAGGAAGGGTATTTATACCCGGGGACCGTAAGCGGTAAGTAAGAAAGATATACCTTAAGTACTAATATTAGCGGTAAGCGGAGGAGATATATTATACTGCCTTAGCGCTATTAAGGACAACATAGCGGCGCGGATAAGCGAGCGTATAACGTATTTAACGCCTTAATATAATATTATTCGGGGAGGCGTCGGTATATAATTATAAGCACGATAAGGACGACTATACCGATTAACGCTAAGTACGGAGCGGGGGGGGCGGGGCGCCGACGTTATATACCCCGGTGCGCGACGGCTTAAAAGGGGGATAGTGTTATAAGCTATACTATAAGAAGAGCTATAATTATACTATAGCGAACGACCCGAAGTCGGGCCGACGTATAGCTAAAGTTATATAAGACTTTACCCGAACTTAGCTTAAGTTTAACCCAAACTTAACCTAAGTATAGGCTACTTAAGCGACCTTTATAAAGTACGAAGCTATATAGCTTAAATAAAGATTTCCCCTTTCCCTCTTTAGCTTTAAATAAACAATTATTTAGCTACGTGCTACTAAACTAAGTATACGTAGGCCCTTAATAGTAAGGCTTATATAGATAAATTAGCTATTTAATTACCTTAATTTCTTTAAAGAAGTATAGCGGAATAGTATTTTAAAGACTTTTTAAAACTATAATAAAAAGAACTTAGTAAGCTTAGTATCGGACTAAGCTAATAACTCTTAACTTTATAAAAACGGTTCGGAATCCGCTTAAATTTAGCAATATAAGTACTTAATAAAAAGCACTTTATTATTAAAGATATAGTAATAAGATCTAACTTTAAATCTTAGATATCGCGCTTATAATATAAAGCTAAGGCTATGCTTTACTAGCTAAACTACTTTATTATAGTAATTAACTAAAAGCTAGATATCTATTTATAAGAATCCTTATAACGTTTAGTAGAAAATAAGGATATTAATAAATAAATTAATAAATATAAGGAGATTCTTCTTTAGTTATAAGTTAAATATACTTAAGGATCTTAAAAGCACTTACTAGTATAAAAGAAATAGGTTTAACTTATAAAAAGATAAGGGCCGACTAGCTATACTTTTTACGCACTTAAAGGATAGTACGGGACGCTTTAGCTATCTATTAAAAGCTTGCTAAGGCCGCGGGTTATATTCTTAAACAGCTTAGTAAAAGCGGATATATTACGTGCTTTATAAAGCTTACTAAGTTTAAGGAAAAACCTATCTAAATAGTTAAGAATATAAGCTAAGGTCCTTTAGCTTAAAAAAGAAGGAACTTTAAAAACTATACGCTTATTAATTCTAAAGCTAAAACGGGTATACCCTGTTATTAAAAAAAGAACTATAGTAAAGACTAATAATTATTTAAAGGATAAAGAGTATAATACGGAAAGAGCTTAATTAAATATTAATAAAAGCTTTAAGAAAACTATAATCTATACTATAATAAACTTAGTATAGGAGGCCGATAAAGTATATAGATTTTATAGCGAAGCATTCCCCTTAAAGAATAAGCTTTATTAATATATTAAAGATAAACACCCCCTTAACCTTAATTAAGACGTTGCTATATAAAGATATAGCTTAATATAATTAGTAGTTATTTAAAAGCTAGAAAGCGTTTAGATAGTTAAGGCTTCCCTTAACGTTTAGTTATTAAACCTAAATAAGCTATTACGATTTACCTATATATACTTACTAATTGTTAAAGGTTAGAGCAGCAGCGAAATTGTGGGGAAATCAGGAGATCACGTGATGTCACGTGATAGAGGAGTCGATGTTATGTAAGGCAGGATTTTGGCTAGAATTGATTGATAAAGAATTGAGTGCGTGAGTGCTTGTTAAATCTCTAGCTATTTAGTGGCGGCAGATTCGCCTTTTATAGACAAATGTGAGGGAACGGAGTGACATATCCGGACCAGCCTTCGGGTAGTCTTAAAGCCCGAAAAATGCTGATTTCAAAGCATTTTACCCCGTGGCTGTATATCCCTTCCCTGTGCGGCAATTCGTGTTTGAAGTTGGTTGAGGTTGGTTTGGGTCTAAGCGGATCCTTGTTTCATCCAGCCACCCCAACCTCCTTAGTTCCGCACATAACGTTACAGACGTCGTATGAGGACGTAAGGACCTGGAAAATGACGAGCTGAAGCTAGGCTATTTAATGCGGATTTTTATATAATTTATACACCCCCCTATGCATAGCTAATCAGGTAAGGATTAAATAGCTAATTTATTAAAGTAGTAAAATCACTCTCTTACACTAATCTATAAAAAAGAAAGGCTAGGAATAAGCATTAAAGCCTATATAGATACTAAGGTAAACTAAAGCCTTATTTAAGCTAACTTAGTAAAGACGTTTTAAGATATAATTATAAACTCCTCTTAATAGATTCTTATTTAAAGAGTAAGAAGGATAGCTACTATTAAATAAGTAGAATTTACCGCGTATATACTAAGAAAGCTAAATAGTATCCTTATAATTATAAAGGTAAGGATTAGCGCTAAAATAGTAAAACGCTTAGCGGCTAATATATTACTTAGCTAAGACTTTTTAGTTTTTTATTAAAAGGACCTTATTAACTTTATATTAGTCTTATAGATTAAGGCCTATAAAGGGATCGAAGCTAAAGTTAAGATAGTTTAGCTAAGACTAGTAAGATAGAAATAAGTATTTTACTTAATTACTATAACGAATTTAGCTAGTTTTAGCTACGCCTTACTTATATAAGTTTAAGCGCCGCTATTAAAGCGTAATATAATATTTCTCCGTAATAACCTTAAGCTTACCTAGACGATAATATAAGATTATAAGAGCTTTATAGCGATAAACTACTTAAAAAAACTATTAGTGCTCCGCTAAAGCTAAAAAGTAAGGATAATTACGGACCTTAATAAGTAGTTTTAGCTATATAAAAAGGTTAACGCTACTATTCTTTTAGCGGAAGCCTTTATAGAAAATCCGGATAAAATAAACCCCGCTTAAGACTTCTTATAAAAAGATCTTATAGTAAACTATAAGCTCGGAATCGGCCGAACTAAGGATCTCCTTAAACTTACTACTATTAAAGGCGTCCGGATCTATACTAAGGACTTAAAATACGTATTAAAAGTCTAAGATATCCTTTAATTGTTTCCTTACCTTTAAAGGGATAAGGAAGTAATATATATAAATAAATCTAAATATATATATATTCCTTTAAAAAAAAGATAGTAATATTAATAAGTTATATTAAGATTATACTTATTAAGCGATAAAGATATAAAAGTAGTAAATACGATATTTAGTTAGCTAACTATATAAAGCTAATTTAAACAAGTTTATAAGCTAACTTTATTTACGGCGTTAGTATTTATAGTATATAAGATAGTAAACGGAAAGGAAAAGAGATAAGTAGTAGTAGACTTATAAGAGATTAATACTATTATTACCTTAAGCGCTTACTTTTTACCCCTTTAAAGTAATATAATTAAACGCCTTTAAAGGAAGAAGTTTATTAATATAGTAAATATATAATCGTTTTTTTATTAGTTCTTAGTTTACTAAGACTATTAAAAAGGATTTATAGTTATAAGCTATTATAGGTTAAAAAGATTATTAGTAATACTTATAAGCTTTAAAAACTCCCCGGTATATATTTAAAGGTTTATTAATAACGTCCTTTATAAATATTAAGAATACGCGGCGGCTTATATTAATAATATTATTATTTACTTTAATACGGCTAAAGAATACCTTTAATATTTAAAGGCTTTATTCCGCGCCTTTTATAATTATAATATTACCTTATCCGGATTAAAGTTCTTTTTAGCGTACTTATTTATATAGCTTCTTAGATTTAAAATAAACGCTCTCGGCTTAATAAATATAAACAAACGCGTATAAGCCTTAAAGAATGTTACGTTCTTTAAGAACCTTTAATAGCTTAAGAAATAGATTAGTCTTATTAAGTAGCTATACTATATAGTTTTAAATTTCGTTAAGGAAGTCGATATTCTATAAAAATAAAAGATTAAGCTACTTTAAGTAAGATAAAAAGAAGGAGTCTTTTTAAGAGGCTAAGAACGGGCTTAATATACCGCGAAAGCTGCTTTTAAGCTTACTTTAAAAAAAAGAGGCCTTCGCGATTTTAATAAAAAACTTACTAAGCCTTAAATAATTTATTACTTTAACCTTGCTTAATAACTATTTATTTAAATCGATATATCTTAAGAATACGGAGTAGCGGTTATATCTTTTCATTTAAAGAAAGGCACGGAATAAGATAAAAAGACGCTATTAACTTAAACTAAAGTCTAGCCTATTATTTACTTAAGCCGCGCCCTTTAAAGCGAAGAACCTTAATACTAGCTTATAAAACTTTAAGTAGCTAGTTTAGTATAAGTAGTTTATAAGTTACGTATTATAGTACTATCTATAAAAACGCTATAAGTAATTATCTTTACTAACTACGCGAGCACTTATAGAATTATATACTAAAAACCCTTATTTTTTAATAATATAAAATCTAATAATAAAATAGTCCTTATATCTTAATACCTAAGCTAATTCCCGCATAAGGTATACTACATCCTAAGCGTTAAAAATATCGTACTAAACGCTTTTTTATATTTACTATATTAAGATAATAAGCTAGTATCCTTAAACTAAAAAAGGGAATTAAAACGTATTTAAGAAAACGAGATAACGGACTGCGTATTTCTTTACGCGGAAGTATTAATTAAATTACCGCTTTACTAAAAAATAATCGATAAATATATAGAGGATATATAGTAAGTAAAAATTATAGTATAGCTTAGCGATAAAGATAGTATCCTTAAACTCTTATTCTTCCGGTCGTAAGGGTTACTATACTTTATAGAGAACAATAAACGCTAAAGATTATATATCCTTAAAACTTATACTAAGGAGATTGTTAAAGACGCTTACGCTAGATATTTTTATACTAGCTATACCTATATATAATAAGATCTATTTAAGAGCTTCTTAATCTTATAGCTTAGTAAATATATAGACGAAGTTATAGATAGCTATAATACTTATTACTATAACTAAACTAATTAAAGTAAGACGTTAAGGTAGCTTATCTTAATTTAAAGCTCACCGGTTTTATACTATATAATAGTAATAGACTTTATTACTAAGCCTTTAATAGTTTAAGCCGAATAATCCTTATAAAAAGATCTTATAAAGAACTTCTTTAATACCTTACTAACTATAATTAATAAATTCTTAAAAATATATCTCCTTATCTTAAGCAATAACTAGTTTATAGCGGAAGACTAAGTATAAGCATTTTATATTAAACTACTTTATGCTAACTAAAGGATTTTAAAAAGGATAATCTTTAACTAAGACGCTAAGTTTACCTTAGTATTTTAGCGGACCTTATAGTAAGCCTTCGGATTAAAGCTTTTTATATTTACTACTTAATACCTTTAAACTAATAGCTTATTAAAAATACGAAACTAAACTATAAAATTCGCGCTATAATTCTTTACTACCGATTTCCTAGACTTATACTAAACTAATATACTAGTTGCCTTTTAGTTTAGCTTTAATAATTCCTTCTCCTTAGTAGTTTATATAGCTTTTTATAAGCTTATTATAAAGATAAGAATAAAGAACGGCCTCCGGTTCTTTAATAACTACTTATACTTATAAAACTAAAAGGTCTTATAAAAAGAAGCTAAGTTAGCTATCGCTTATACTTAAGCCGCTATAAAGAATAGAAATAATAAGAAATACCGCTTACTAAAATTTTAGCTTAGTAATTAAGTTTAGTTATAGCTTAATAAGAGCTACTATATTATAGATATTAAACCGGTAAAGCTTTAAGAAAGACGTATTAAGCCGTTTAAAGTTACTACTAAAGTAAGATAGCTTATATACTAGCTAAATATAAAAAGGTCTTTTAATATTTATATAATCGTTTTAGTAGTATAACTACGCTTAGCGGATAAGCTAGCTATACGCTTTAGCTTAGTTTAAAACAAAAAGATACCTTACTTAAATAAGTAAAAAGTAAAACGAATCTTATAAAGCTATATAATAAAAAAAGGCTGTAAAAAGCCGAAAAAAGAGTTCCTTATAGCTTAAAAAGGCTAGCTAAGTAGCTATAACTTATAAGTAAAGGAAAAAGCAGTCTTCTTATTAAAGATCGTAAAAGCCTTTAAAAAAGTATAAAAGGAGTTAGCTACTTAAGTAGTTTAAATAAAAGCATAATACGTAGCCTTTATAACTTAATATGAAACTTTTTAATAAAGAGAATTAAGCGGTTAAGCCTAAGTATAAGACTTTAAGGCTATTATAAGTTATAAGAAACTATAACTTATTACGCTTAAGGTAATTAGTTATTTTAATAATAATATACCGCTATTTACCTTAAGTAATAAGGCCTTTTTAGCTTTATAGTATACCTATTTAAATTCTCTTTACCGCCCGCCTTTTCTTTTTCTTTTTTTCCTTTTATAACTATATTTTCTTTTTCCGCCGGCTATAGCCCGCCGCACCTCGCTTACTTTTAAATATATAACCTTCTTTACCTTAAGCCTATAATCCTTATACTCCTTTTTTAAGTCCTTTTATCGTTTAACGTCTTTAATAGCTAAGATTAGCTATTTTATAATTACCTTTTTAGCCTGCTTTTTTATAAGCCTTTATACCTTAAATATAAAGGATATAAGTAAGCGCTAAAGCTTTATAATAATAAAGCGGCTATTTCTTATAGCTTTAAGTCCTTTAATAAGAGTTAAAACCTTTAAGTTTAAGCTTCTATATAAACCTATACCGCTTTTCGCAACCGCGCTTAAGCTAATAGATTTGACTTAAATTACGGTACTATAAGAGATAGGCTATACTACCCTCTTTAAATACTTAACTTAGATAACTTGCCCCTTAGCCTTATATTATAGCGTAGTTTAGATAGCCGGTTTCGCGGTAACTTAGCTATACTTCTTACTTAGCTCTTATAGTTTAAAAGCCCCCGCCGCCTATATATTTTTTAAGGCGCGGCCGTAAATCTTTATTAGCGGAATAACTAGCTAATACTTAATATCTTTAAGTTAGCTAACTTTACTATAGTCTTAAGATTTATAGTAGCCGCTATAGCTAGCGAAAACCCGCTTTAGCTAAACGATTAAAACGATATCCGCGCTATCCTTAACTATATATTTAAGGCCTAGCTTAATTAGTTTATAGCTAGGTTTATAGTAACGTCTTAAGCTACTATAGCTAAAACCTTATCTTACTTTGCTTATAGTCTAGCCCGCGCTATAAAATCCCCCTCTTAGCTTATAGCCGCTATAAGCTTTAAAGACTTATTTAGTCCCGCTTAGCGAATGCTCTTTTAACTTATTACTACGCTTAGCTTAGCTATATAAAAGTATAAAAGCGCCTTATTATAGTTTATTTACTATCCCTCCTTAACTATAAGAAATAGCGATAACTAGCCGCGCGATATATTCCGCTACTTAATCTTATAAAAGCCGCTAATAATAATTAATACGATTTTTAATAAGCCTAGCTTTCTAAGCTTATACTCCGGCGATAAGATTATAATAATCGGAAGTTTCCGCTTAGATATAAACTATATTAAGTTTTACTTATAAGCCTATAAAAAGTTTAAACATAACTTAACTTTAACTTAAGTAATAAAATTCTTAGACTTCGATATCCGCTTTATTAGCTATATTAACTACGCGCTTTATATTCTTACCTTTAAGGCCCCCTTTATAAAGAGGTTTTTTAAGACTATTAATTATATTTAAAACGTAAAAAGTAAGAGGTTAAGCACTAAAGCTATTAAACACCTTATTACTTACTTTTAAGTAAGAATATAGATATTCGATACCTTAATACTAACTATACCCGTTAATATTAATAAGATAGCTTACCCTTACTTTAATACCTTCTTAGTAGCTAAACGCGCGTTAGTTAGCGGAAAGGCGTAGGTAGTAGCGCTATATAAAAGGGATAACAAGTTAAAAAGCGTAGTAATAAAAATCAAGGGATAATTATAATAATAGTAATAAGTAAGATATAATATCTCGCTTATAAGCGGCTTATAAGGCTAATAAAGAGTATAGGAAACTTAGTAAAGGATTATAAAATAGTATAAAGGGTAAGTAAGATAATAATATAAAATAAAGGCTTAAATAAAGCTAGTCTCTTATAATATATCTTACTAAGGAAGTTTTAAAGATTCCTTAGCGCAGAGACTCTTTACTACTTAATAAGTGCTTAAATATATACTTTAAAGAAAAGTTAGAAAACTTAATTATAAGTTTTAGCTAAATATGCTAATCGTCTTAATAAAAATAAAGACGTATAATTAAATAAGAGGTAAGGATTTATAATAAAAGCCGCCTATTAACTATTTTAAGCTACTTAGTTACTATTAGCTAAATAAGCTAAAAAGACTATTAAAAGGATAAGGATAGCGTATTATTAATATAGTATAAAGACGCTATTATAAAGCCCTTACTTAGCGCCCCCTTTACTTTATTTTTACTTTAAACTACTAAGGATATTAGCTTTTCTTTTTTACTTAAGGGAGGTATTATAGGATTTAAATAGCTATACTTAAACTCCTTATTTTACTTTTAAGGAGCTTTACGGAACCCTATAATAAGAATGCTTAAAGTACGTATTATAAAAGCTCGCTTAAAGAAATATAACGAATATTATTAATCGGACCTTACTAAAGTCTTTAAGATATAACTATAAAAGGTAAAGAGCTTATTTAATTATAGTTTATAATATCTTTAACTATAAAAAAAACTATAAAAACTATTAAGCGGATTCCGCTAGTATTATTAAGGGATATCTAAGGATATTTACGGCTTATAGTAGCTTTTAAGTCTTATGCTTAAGCTTAACCGCTTAATTCTCTTAATCGGAGAGTTTTATATTAAGTTATAAAGGCCGCGCGTTATACTCTTATTTAAACTACTTAAGTAGCTAACTCCTTTTATGCTTTTTTAAAGGCTTTTATTATCTTTAGTAAGAAGGCCGCTTTTTCGTTTACTTATAAGTTATAGTTACTTAGCTAGCCTTTTTAAGCTATAAAGAACTATTTCCTTAGCTTTCCGCTGTCTTTTTTTATTATATAGCTTTAAAAGATTCGTTTTACTTCTTACTTATTTAAGTAAGGTATCCCTTTTTTTTAAACTAAGCTTAAGCGTATAGCTAGCTTATCCGCTAAGCGTAGTTATACTATTAAAACGACTAAATAGATATTAAGGGATCTTTTTATATTTAGCCGGTATATAAGCTATCTTACTTTAGCGGTAACTTTAAATAGCTTAGTACGTCTTTTTTAAAGCTTCGCCGGTTTACTATTTATAATATAATAGCCCTTATTAAGCTATAGCTAAACTTAGTTACTAAGCTTAAATTTTAGTAAGCGGTATTTCTTATCGTATTTATCCTTTATAGCGGCCTAAGTATAGGCGATAGCTAACTTAGCTTCTTCTTATAAAACCTTTAAGTTTTATAAGTATAAGTAGTTATTAAGAAACTAAAAGCTATTATTTATTTTTATCTTTATAATAAGCTTATTAAGGGCCGCGTAAATTATTAAGGAGAAGGAATTATTAAGGCTAAACTAAAAGGCGATTAGTATATTAGTTTAGCGTAGGTTAAGGAAATTAGTAGTAAAGAATCGTAGCGCGATTTCTATAATCTAGTTTCGCCTTTTTAATAAGCTGTTAGTTTAAGGGTACTAAGCGGTAAATATAAGAAGCTTTAATCCGAACGCTTATTATAAAGTCCGTTAAAATATTAAGGTAAACTTAGCGTCTTAGTTAAAGATTATCCTTTTTATAATCCCTTAATTAACGCGGAGTAGTTCGGTATATAACGCTTATACTTAGTCTTCCGCTATAAACTAGTTATTGCTTAAGATGAAGAGATATATTTTTAAGAATTTATTAGTTATAGTTAGTAAGGTATTAAAGAAGTTCTTTATAAGATCTTTTTATAAGGATTATTTCGCTTAAACTATTAAGAGCTTAGTAATAAAGTTTATTGCTATTATAAAATATAAAACCGGTAGGCTTTAAATCGGAATAAGCTACCTTAATAAATTACTTTAGTTTAATTATAATAATAAGTATCGTAGCTATCTATAACCTTATCTATATATTTATTAAGCTATAGAATCGAGAAGCTTTTAAATAAATCCTACTATATATAGGTATAGCCGGTATAAAAATATTTAGCGTAAGCGTCTTTAACGATCTCCTTACTATAGGTCTTAAGGATATATAGTCTTAAGCGTTTATTATTCTTTAAAAGGTATAGCAACCCCTATAACTAAAGGAATAAAAGTCTAAGGATACTATCTTTATCGCTAAGCTGCGCTATAATTTTTACCTACTATATATTCTTAATATATCCGTTAATTATTTTTTAGTAAAGCGGTAATTCGATTAATACTTCCGTATAAAGGAATATATAGTCTATTATCTTGTTTTTTTTAGATACGTTTTAATTCCCCTTTTAAGTTTAAGGATACCGGCTTATTATCTTAGTGCGGTAAACGTAAAAAAGCGTCCGGCACGACGTTTTTAATACTTAAGATATAGCATACTTTAAGCGGCAATTAGCTTAAGTATTAAGATATAAGGACTAGTTTATTATTAGATTTTATATTAATAAAAAATAAGGAATTTTAGTATACTATTCTATAAGTACTTATATAGTTAATAAAGATAACTACTTATAGCGTTTTTATAAATAGTACTATAATACGTAACTTATAGACTACTTATACTAAACCGGCTACTTTAAGTTCCGTAAGCTAGTATTAAGGTTCTTTACCTTAAAAAGCGCGGCTTAAGTAAATAATAAGCTAAACCTTAGTTTAAGCTAATAGCGTCTTTTTATCTTATTCTATACTTTCTTTTAAGTAAAAAGCTATAGCTGCTACTTAATATTCTTAGAATATATCGATTTAGATAAATAGTTATTAAGTAAGGTCGAAGTAATAAATTATTTAAAGCTTAGTAAGTTTTTAAGTTAAAATCGCGAAGGCCTTTTCTTTTTTTAAAGTAAGCTAAAAAGCGGCTTTCGCGGTATATTAAGCCCGTCCTTAGCCTTTTAAGGGGACTCCTTCTTCTTATTTTACCCGGAGTAGCTCCGGCTTTCGTTTTTATAAGACGTTTACTTCCTTAGTAAAATATAAAACTATATAGTATAGCTACTTAGTAAAGTCGATCTATTTATTAAGCTATTAAAGGTTCTTTAAAAACGCAATATCGTTTAAAGATCGTATACGTTTATCTATATTTATTAAGCTAATAGTATTGACCTTAAATCTAAGGAGCTATATAGATAAGCATATTAAAAAAGACTTTAATCCGGATAAGGTAATATTATAGTAATAAAAAGCGTAGAATACGGCCTTTAAATATTAAAGGTATTCTTTAGCCGTATTAAAGTAAATAATAATATTATTAATATAAGCCGCTGCGTATTCTTAATATTTATAGAGGACGTTATTAATAAACCTTGAAATATATACTAGGGAGTTTTTAAAGCTTATAAGTATTACTAATAATCTTTTTAACCTATAATAGCTTATAACTATAAATCTTTTTTAATAGTTATAGTAAACTAAGAACTAATAAAAAAACGATTATATATTTACTATATTAACAAACTTCTTTCTTTAAAGGCGTTTAAATAAAACACTGCGAGATTTGCATAAAGGCAAAGGCTACGAATAAGGTAAATAAACACCCTTTAAATAAGACCTATTCCTACCTTAAAAAACTAGTATTAGATATTTAGGGGCCTATTAAAACGCCTACTTATAATAAATATCACTATTATATCTCTTTCCTAGATATATAAACCCGATTTCTAGACCTATACCTCCTTTAAAGTAAGGGGGAAGCTATAAAAAGGTTCTTAGAATATAAAAATAGGGTTGAAAATAACCTAGATAAAACTAGGATTAGAGAAGTATTTTTAGATAATGCAAAGGAATTTATATATAAGATAAAAACACACTGTGAAAGAAACGGTATCTTATTTAATTCTAGCCCTCCTAGAACACTAGAATCTAACGGTAGAATAAAGAGGATAAATCGCACTATATTAAAAAAGGTCCGTTCTTTATTATATACGGCAAGACTGCCTAAATATCTATAGGGTAAGGCTGTTTTAACAGCTACTTACCTATATAATAAATCTCCACATTTAGCAATAGGTTTTAAAAGCCCTATAGAAAAGAGGGATAATATAATAATACCTTTCGAGATCTTAAATAGAATAAGGACCTTTAGAAGCCTTGTTTATTATAAAAATAAGGACCTTAAAGATAAGCTCGAAGCTAGAGCCTTTAAGGGAGTTATTATAGGCTATAGTGAAAACGCCTATAAAGTCTAGGATATTTCTAAGAGAAAATTAATAGTCTCGAGAAATATTACTATACTAGAAAATAGGTTTATAGATAACCCTTCTAGCCCTATTAAAGACTTCGATTGAAATACAATTCTCGAGGATAAAGATAGGCTAGAAGCCTATAGCCCTATAAAGGAAGACCCTTTAAAGGAAATTACTAAAGAAATTCCCTTAACCTCTATAAAAGAAGGTTCTTAAAATAAAGATTTAGATAAAGATCCTAGCCTTACTAGTCATATAGTAGTAGAAATACCTAAGAAGCTTAACGGGTCCTATACTAACTATATAGATTACCTTAATATTTGCCTGCCTTTAAATAGCGATTATAAAGAATCTATTCTAGCTATAATAAAATAGGATAAGGATTAAGGTTTGCTAAATACCTAAAAATAGGCAATAAAAAGCCCTAATTTAGCTAGCTAGAAAAATGCTATGCTAGGGAAAATAAACTAACTAATTAAATATAATACTTAGGAATTCGCCTATCTCCTTAGCGATAAGGAGGCTTTAGGTGGCCGTTAGGTCTATATTATTAAGAAGGATAGTTAAAATCAAATTATGAAATATAAAGCCCGTTTCGTAATTTAGGGATTTAACTAGATATACGGCTTAAATTACCTAGAGATCTTCTTAACTACGGCTAGACCCGAATTTACTAGAATTCTTCCTATTCTAACAGTTTTAAACAATTATTAAGCTATATAAATAGATATAACTAATGCCTTCGTTTACGCCGATATAAATTCGGAAGTATATATTAATCTTCCTCTAAGCTACGAACAATATACTTTAAAAGACTATTATTCTAAGAATATATCTTATTATAAAAAGAAAGGGATAAATCTATCGAAATTTATAGACCTATATAATAAAGGTTTAATGAAAGCAAAGCTAAAGAAAGCATTATACGGTCTTAAACAAAGCCTAAAGCTCTAGTATACTTATTTAAAAGATATACTAAGTAAACTCAGATTTTTTCCCCTTTTATTAAAAGAGGGGGTATTTATAAATAAACGCTATAAAATTGCTCTAGCGATCCACATAGATGACTTTCTTATAGTAAGGCCCTCGAAAACTATAATAGAAGAAAGACTATTTAAAGAATTCGCTAAATACCTAGATTTTACTATACTAAGAGATATAAAAGACTGCTTAGGTCTAAATATACAAATTAACCGAGATAAAAAGGAGCTATATATATCCTAAGAAAAGTATACCTTAAATAAAATAAAGGAGTTTAATAAAGAGGCTATAGGAACTTCGAATACGCTTACTTTAGTAGGATTTAAGCTAGTAAAAGCTAAGGAATTACCCTCGAAAGAGGTAATATTATAATTTTAAAAAAGAATAGGAACTTTATTATTTTTAGCCTTATTTATAAGGCTAGATATCCTTTATTTAGTTATATCTTATGCGAGATTCGCTGCTAAACTAGACAATACGT
>JAPEBW010000873.1:0-36333 GCA_027405785.1 Ophiocordyceps robertsii
GTTCCGAGGATTGGGTTGCCGGGCGCCTTCCTCTCCCCCTTCTTGTGCGAGCCCATTTCCCATCTACAGGTGCGTGTATGTACACATGTACAGCGCATGTACATAGGTGGGCAATGTGCTCCTTGCATGCATGCTCCGCGTGTTTTAGGGGACCACCCACTGTACCTCGACACATGGCCGTGGCGGCCGGCGGGGGCGGCGGCACAGTAGGTACCTGCAAATGCGCGAAAGTTGCCCAGGTGGCTGCGCTACTTTAGGTACCACCCTACCTTAGGCGCTACCTAAAGCAGGCACCTGCCTTGGGTACCTACCTAACCTACCTATCTACCTTGGCATCTACTGCCTACCTGGTACCTTTCTAAGTAATAGTCGTCGTCTGCCGCGGCTCAATCTTCCTTGGCTGCTGTGGGCCTCCTGCCCAGCCGCAAGCGCGCCTCAGATATGGCGGGATCCTGGCCGGCGCAGAGCCCCGACTGCCGGTCCATGGGTGTTGGGCTGGCCGGCAGACCTTGGCCCTTTCCCCCGAACGGCAAGGATGGCGCTGCTTAGTACTGTACCGTACATGGATTGGGCCTTTCAGGGCATTCTTGTCACCCACGTCTCCATTCACAGACCCCCGACCCCGACGTCGGGAGGGACGTATCTGGTCTAGCGCGCCGCTCCACCCGCAACGACGAGCCAAGTAGCAGAGTAGCCGGCAGGTATCTGCGCCCCTTCAAGCGCGGCTGCTTGCCATATCTCGTTCCGGGCTAGCAGCCTTTGCCGCGCGCCTTGAAAATAGAGCGAAACGAAATGAAGGGGGGCAAGGCAATCGTCGTTGGTGGGAGGCCCCGGACGACACTTTGGTCGTCTTTTGACACGGGCATCCATGGCCTCCACTCCTCCTCTCCTGCCCACTCGCCCGTGTCCAGGCGCGGGGATGCAATCGGATAGGCGGCCGCCGCAAAAGCCAGAAGCTTGTTGCCTCCCCTGGCGACTGATGCGCAGCAGAGGCGAGGGACAGCCGATCCCCAGCCCCGATTCGCGCACTGCTACCTCTTGGGTGCCACCGGGAGCTTCGTTCCTAACCCAGGCAGGGACCTGCTGAGATACTTGATCCAAAGATGCTCGCCTGGGGTCGTCGAGTACAACAAAAGGTACCTCCCTGGGCGGGTACCATCTCAGGCTTGCCCGCATATCTGCATGTACAATGTACATGCTCGCGTGTCTGAAAAGGCCGAGATGGCGAGCACCCACCCTCCAGGCTGCCGAGGGGCTACCGACTGCAGGTACCTACCAGGTAGCTGAACAGGCACATTTAGCCCCCGACGGCCTTGGCCGTTTTCGTGGTCTGGACCTCGGGCTAACCGTGCACTTAGTAAGGCACCGGGCCAGGATGCCAACTTGAAAGGAGCATGGTGCGCTGTTGCACAGCAGAGCAGCCATCTTGGCTCGCATGGCCATGGAGCACACGGGGAGGGAGGGAGGCAGCCTGACTGGCAGGACCCGCGACGCATGCACAGTGCCGCACGTGGATCTTTTACCCGTGGCTGTAGGTAGGTAGCGCTCGCTCGTGGTATTTGGGTACCTATTTGCTTTGGTCCGGGACCCCCCCCCCCCTTCTCACCTCCTCCTCCCCTTCACCCCGCGCGAACCGTACCGCAAGGTGTCTATGTACTGTATTGTGAGTGCATTGGGGCACTCTTCATGCGTGCACGCGCAATGGTGTACTTTTCAGTGGTTGCCTCCTCACGCAGAAGAGATGGGGCTGGTGATGGGATGGCGGTACGAGGTAGGTACTTTGTGCAGCAGACTAGAGACCACCTCCCCTCCACCCCTCCCTCCTCCAGGGCCACGTTCCCTGGCGCCCACGCCCGCCCCCCCGAAGTCTGTCGGTGTTAGCCCTAGCGCAGACTGGCTACGGCCGCACAGGGGGGGGAGGGGAGGGGAGGGGATCCTCTTAGGTAGCTCCTCGGCCAGTGAGGTGGATGTTTACCTTGGCAGTACCTCTTGCGGACAATACAGTGCACCCGTGACCAAGGTACCACTGCCGATGCCTCCCCGACAGAGGTACCTCTGAGATTGTGCACCTGGGCGGGGGGTGTCGCTCTCTCCCCGGCTGCCACCAGCTGCCCACCAGCTGCTCTCTAGGTGCTCCCCAGGTGCCCACCTCAGCGTTTCTCTGCCGTGTGGCTCTCTTGAACCGCACTGCTCGATCCGTGCCTACCTAACTTGCCTACTACCACCCTCTTCCCCAACGCCGTGCTTGCGACCGCGCCTCATCCTCAGTTCTTCGTCTCTCCCTCATTCTTCTTCCTCTTTTCCACCTCTCCTTTTTCCCTCTTTCTCACTCTCTCCCCTCCGCCCTCCCCCCCCCCCCTCCTCTCGGACCCCACTGGATCGATCAGCATCAGGAGGGGCCGAGCAAAAATCGCATCACGCAAACAAACGCCGCCCCTGGTCATGCACCACGTTTATCGCGCCAACCCGACCAACCCGACCAACTCGACCAACTCGACCAACTCGGCCACCTCGACCAGCTCGACCTCGCAGACTCGAGTCTTGATGGTTCCATCGTGGGCCTCTTGACGCTTCCCTGCCGTCTGCCTTCGCACCCGCGTCCTCTACACGGGAGCCCGGCTTTCTTCTCTTTCTCGTCTCTCCCTATCGCTTTGTTCGGCCGCGCCACCAGCCTCCAAAAGCCAATTGCCCGTCTCGCGCGCCCTCCGCCTGTTTGCTCGACATCCGCGTCTCGTTGTGCCAACGATTTCTGTGTCTCCTCTCGTGCCGGACAACCATCGGGACGCCGCCGACAAACACTCCCTTTGACGACATTTCGGCGACTACGGGCCGTTTCATCTTTTCGCCTCTGTATCTTTTCTTTTCATCTCTTCCCGCGTCTCAAACACCCCCATCCGCCTCGCGCTCCCTGATTCCTCGGCTTCCCTCCCAACTCGCCACACCCCCAAAAAACTTAACACTCCATTTCGTCCCTTTTGTCCGGGCTTGACTGCGGCCATGGAGATGCACGGCCAGCATCAGCGGCCGGCGCCGACCAAGGCGGCAGGCCTGACAAACATACTCAACCAAGACGACCAGCCGCCCTCGCGCAATGCTTCTTTGCCCCAGCTGCGCGACTCTGGCTTCTATTCGACGGCCGAGGCGTCGAGCAAGCGTATGTCGCCGGCTGTTCCCCCTCCTCCTCGAACCCGCTCCCCAAGCTTTGCTCACGCCCGACCCTGCAGATACCTCGGCGGCCTCGTTTAGCGTCAACGGGCTCAGTCCCACCGCTTCTGGCTACCAGTCGTCGTCTGCGGACAAGACGCCCTCGCCCGTGGCCGCCAACATGGTGCCGCAAGCCCTCGTCTCGCCCTCTGCTAGCAACATGAGTGTCGCCTCGATGGTTTCGCCCACGAGCCCCGGTGCCATTGATCCGCGTCGATTCGACCGACCGACGTCTCTCGAGTCACAGGGTCAGGGTGGGGCCTTGTTGGGGGACAACCTCATGGCCGGCCTCGCCGTGGCAAGGCGCGAGAGCGTGGACAGCAGAATCAACCAAGGTTTCAGCGATATGCGCCTGGGCGGCTCGCCGTACGCGAGCAACAATCAATCCACGACCTCGATCCAAAACACTCTTCACTCTCAACGGAACCCCCGCCCCGGGCTCGAGGCATTGTCGGTGCACAGGATTTCAAACGGCTACCAGCCGAGTGCGGACAGAAATCCGGAACCCAAGACGGTCAAGACGGCGCCAGCCATCACAGGCCCTGCCACCGGTCACATTGCACGGGCCGCGGAGCCGACTAAGGGTCAAGCATGGGCGTTCCCCGAGGAGGAGATTCAAAGAGTCGGGCCGCCGAGCCTGTATGACGACTCGAGGCGGAGCAGCATCACCGAGTCGATTGCTAGCAGCCAATTCACCACGGAGTCCCGCCTGCCGCCCGGTCAGCGCAGGCTCGACGACGGCTCGGAGCACGGCCGCCTGTCCCACACGACGACCGACTTCCCCCCCGTTCATCACCACAGCATGCAGCACAAGCAGCTCAGCGACCTGCAGGCCGAGGAGATGAATGGTCCCACCGGCTCCCAGCCTTACAGCCGGACTCCCGAGCTGAGGGTCAGCCACAAGCTCGCCGAGAGGAAGCGACGGACCGAAATGAAGGAGCTGTTTGACCAGTTGCGGGATCTTATGCCCCAGGAGCGCGGATCAAAGGCCTCCAAGTGGGAAATCCTGACCAAAGGTAAACCAAGGGCGAGGCTCGTTGACCGCGGCATCGTCCCCCGTGCTGACACCCTCTGGCAGCCATCGCGGAGCACCAGCGGCAGAGCGAGCACCTCCGAGTGCTGCAAAACCACTACAACACGGCGCTGGCCGAGAACGAGATGCTTCGTCGCGAGCTGCACGGCATGCGAATGGATGGCCCACACTCGAGCAACCATGCCCCGCAGGGGCCGCCGCCGCCGCCGCCGCCTTCGCAACATCAGCAACAGCAGTCCCAGCAACAACAGGGCTCGCAGCCCGGACCATATCCGGCGGATCCGTACGTCGGGACAAGCCGGACAGAGCTGCCACCGCTTCGGTCCATCAGCAACAGCATACCCAACGGACCAGACTCGATGACGGGTGTTCAGTACGAGGCATCTCGCGTCAATGGATACCGACACGAGAGGTACTGAGGCCCGCGGCGCCTGCTGCTGCTCCTGTATCACGCATTTCTTGACGACGCTCGCGGTTTTCCTATGTGCAACGAGCAGAGGCACGACTGAACGACAGGCACAAAGCCATGAACTTGGACGGCACCCTCGGCAGGTGGGAGCCGCAGGCATGGAGTCTTGGACGCAGCCTCGTGGTCAAGTACGAGACATTTGAATGCTCGATGCTTGGCTGTGTTGGCAGGGTGCCTTCATCATCCTCTTTTTCATTTCGATTCTACCCTTCCGTCGATGCATTCTCTGGACCGCCATGACGGCGGCCGCTGTACAACTGTCGGCAACATGGGCCGGCGCACCACGCGACGGTGGTGACCCGATTTTTCTTTGACTCGATTTTTTTGCGGGCCGCGTCCCGCTCGACACACATTGCCACGACAATGAGAGGAGCTTCTTGCTTCCTTTTCTTGTCTAGTGTACCAGATAAAAGACTTGGTAATTTTTCCGCGACCTGGGAAGAGCCAGTTGCGTGACCGGAAAGGGACCCTTGGCGGCCCCGAGTACAGACATGCTTGGAACGGCTCGAGGACCGGGAAGCGACGTTGGAGAGGGCACGGGAGGCGGAACCGGGCGTAGATACCCATTTGCTGAGAGGGATTGAAAAGCCAAAAAGGGGTGAGGCTGGATGGACGCCGCGGGGAGGCGAAGGGCGTACCATGTACTGACTAGCCGTCGGGGATTCCGGTAATTGACGTCCACACGCACGACGTCCACTGGCACGGGGGGGGGGGGGGAGGATGCGCGTCGAGTGCGGGCTAGTCTGTCGTGATTGCGCTCCGGAGACTGAGCATATGATGTCGGAGCGGCGAGAGGGAGACGTGACGACGGGTTGCTGGTTGCATCATCACGGGCCTTGTTGTTGTATGAGTAGGTCTATGTACGTGCGTTTTTCACGGGTGGAAGGGGGGGGGGGGGGAATATGGCACCCGGTATGGAAGTGAGTGGATGATTGATTCACATTCACTCGCACTCTGGTGGCTTCGACGAGCCCACAGGCTATGCATGTCCACTTGGAGTCGCAAGATGACGACGGAGTTGCGGAGTTTGCGGAGCCGTTGCTTAATAAAACCTGCTGTGGGTGACGGAGGTTGGCGGAGTTTATTTCGCCGTCGGCCCCGAGGAAGGTTGCTGCTGGCTTGTTGCCGCAGGTACTGTACCTCTCTCTGGCTGACGTCGTCATCATCATCACCGTCGTCCATCAATGTCATCGCCCTCGTTGAAGCAAATCGCCGACTTTGGCATCGAGACACTTCTTCGCCCATCATTACATCGCGGCCAGAGAGCGCCGACCAGGGACGGACCACGTGACGACCTTGATCTCATTGACGAAGGTCGCGGCACTCGCAGCCTCCCACCACCACCGTCTCCGAGAGGGAGGGCGGTCGAGACACCGACAAACAATGGACTCGCTAGGGAGCGGCTTCCTTGCCGGGGCCGGCCAGGACCGAGGCGCCCCGACACGGCAAAAGAGCTGCAATGCCTGCGTCCGGGGCAAGCGCCGCTGCGACAAGCGCACGCCCCGATGCTCGCGGTGCGCGGCAAAGGGCCTCGACTGCGTCTACCAGAGGATGCCGCCCCATGACCACTCTCGTCGGCGGGCGGGCGAGACTGACGCCGTCGGAGCTGCGCCCGCATCATCCGACGGCAGCACCCCCGGCGTGGCGGCCGAGGTGCCCGAGTTCGACATGGCCTTTGACATGGCCGACACCAGCCCGGACAGCCTGCGGACTGATGTGAGCCTGCTCGATGCCACCACGGGGCCTCTCGACTTTTCCATTGCCGACCTGCTCACGTCGTCGAGCTCGGGGGGGAGCGACGCCTGGAACCTCCAAGGCTACTTTGCCGACCACGGCAAGATGGACCTCCCGCCTTTGCCGTTTGGCCCGTCAGCCGCAGAAGCATCTCCCATGTCGTTTCAGAATCAGCAGGCCCAGCAACAGCCACAGGAACCGCAGCAACCGCAGCAGCAGAAGCAGCAGGTCCCCGTGCGCGACCTCTCGCTCCTCAAGGCCAACGAGTCAAACTGCCTCGAGGTCGACCCTCTGCACGTCCACGACCCCCGAACTCGCCTCGGCTTCATCGTCGCCTTCCTCTCCTCAATGCCCGACACCCTGGCGAGCACACGCACTCTGCCCTTTATGCACCCGCGCCTGTGGGCTGGTCAGCTGCCCAAGCCCATCCTGTCGGCCTTTTCGGCCGCCACGGCCTACCGCGCCCGCTCGCCGCAGACCCGTGCCTGGACAGTCAAGCTTGTCGCCGACGCCAGCCGCGACATCCAGCGCGAGGGCGAGCGCGCCGCGCCGTCGGCCGTCGACAAGCTCGCCCGCGTCCAGGCGCTGTTTGTTGTCAATTTGATGAGGTTCTTTGACGGCGACATTGGCTTGCGCGCCGCTGCGGAGCGCGAGGTCCCAGTCTTGCTGGCCTGGACAAAGGAGCTCGTCGGCCTCAGGGAAGAGCTCGAGAAAGAGGCCATGGCGCAGAGGGGACCGTCGAGGGACGTGCCGCCCAAAAGCTGGGAGGTATGTTTGGCCAGATGCTTCCTCTCCCCCCCCCCTTTTTCGACCGGCAGTTGGCTCTATTGAGACAAGTCTCGCTGACTCCTTTGTGCTATAGAGCTGGATCTTTCTCGAGAGCGTGCGGCGGAGCATCATGTCTTCTTATGCCTTCATGTGTATATTCTGCCTACTGAGATCAGAAGAACGTAAGCTTCCCCTATTTCCTATCATCTCTACAGCAGGCGACGCGCAGAAGCTGACACGTCTGCTCCAGCCGACTGCGAGATGTGGACCGAGCCGCAAGGTTTCACGGCCTCGAAGCACCTCTGGGACGCGGCCAGCTCGGTCGAGTTCTACCGTGCGTGGCGCGAGAAGCCGCAGTACTGGATCGAGAACTTGGGCTTCAAGGACTTTTGGATGTACGGCAGAGCGGCCGACCTGGACGACTTTACGCGGCTCATACTGACCTCGTACGCCGCCCCCTCTTTGCCACCCCCCTCGGATGCATGCCGGGGTGTCCTCGTTGTGTGTGTTGAAAGGCACTCGCTGACCGTTGTGTTGCAGGCAAGTTGGGGTTGATGCCATGGACCATTTCATGGAGGGAGATGCTGCAATTCCAGTTTGAGCACCTGACGACGGTATGAGCCGTGGGGCGCAAGGTTTGCCCTCTGGAGAGGAGCAGAACATGGCGGCCGACTGGCTCGGGCCGCGGATTGTACACTACATGCGAAATACGGGATGAGGGCATACGGGGCCGGCGCCCTTGCACGAATGATGACACGCGGGCGGACGACTTCGGCTGGAGTAGGCAACGGGGACACGGTCAGGTCTGCCATGCAGGCTCAATAACTCACCACATTCATCTGTGATGCCCCGTCCTCGTCTCACCTCGCCGCTCTGCTCTAGGGGATTCGCGCCCACGGCGTCAAGGCGCTCCCCCCACTCACGGTTCTGCCTCGCAGCAGATCGAGGGCCTTTTGCGCCCTCTCCAGCATGGTGGCGCCCTCGACAACCCGTTGACGGTTGGGCTCCACGACGCCTTGTGCCAGCAAGGCGGGCACGATCTCGGGCTGAAGCTTTTCCTTGAAGAACTCGTTCTGTTTTGTCATCAGTTTCTTCGGCCGGCGGTGGCGGCGTGGAAGACGGTGACGAGGTTGACGGGCACGGTGCAGGCCTCGCGCAGCGTCAGGCCCGGCGGCACCCGGGAGACGAGGCAGGCCGGCACGGTGACGTACTCCTGGTGGCTGGCCTCGCTGGCGCCGCGAAAGGCAAAGGCCATGACGCCGTCGCCGACGCAGAGGCCCTTGAGAGGGACGGAGCCGCCGCCCGCCCGGCCCGGGTACTCGGCGACGAGGAGGCCGCCGTTGGCGCGGTGCAGGTCCAGCGGCGTCGACGCGGTCCAGGCCACGCGCACCACCACCTCGTCGGCCGCCGAGGGGGTGGACGGGCACCTGGAGCTCGACGAGTGCTTGGCCGTCATGGCGACGGCCTTTTGCGTGGGGGGGTGGTGGTGATGGTGCCATGGCGGAGAGGCTTGCGGCTGACTTGTCTCTCCTCGGTGTTTTTTAACCCTGGATGCCTTGTCTGTGTCTTGTTTGCCCGTACGTGCTCGTTCAACAGGATGGTATTTAGTTATATACACGAATATGCATGTGGTATCTACCTCGCGACTCTCTCGCCCGCTGACGTTTACCCATCAACCATCTCTGTGAATTTGTCATCGGCAGCCGTGACGCCATGCTGTCGTTATGCCGTGTTCACGTCAGCCCACCGCAAGCAAGGCCGGTCCGGCCGGCCATGGCGAGGGCAGCGCTTCGAGTTGCGCACGGAGCAAGGCGGGTGGTTTGCGTCTGGGCCTGGCGGGCCGGGGCCGAGTTGCGCGCCCGGGGGGGGGAACACATGGATGGAAACACCGACGAGGGGTTTTCTACTTGCGCCTGTTCGCGAATGGAGACGGGGGTCGTATATTAATTATGTGTGTATTTGTACAGCGTAGAAACAACAAGCATCGGCGCAACAATAGCAGCCCACCAAAGCTGAAGGCCCCCCTTCACCCCCCCCCAGCCCCCGCGCCCCGTCACGAGCCGGCGCACAGGCAGAGCCTCTCTGGCGCGGGGGTCAGATCTTGACTGGCGCCGAGAGCAAGCCGGCCACGAGGGCGGCGTCGACGGCATAGTTGAGGGTGCGCTTGCCGTCCTTGGCGTCCTGCCTGGTGGTGGGCGGGGCGCCGAGGTCCGAGACGACGTCGCGGGCCTTTTGGCGCAGGCCCCGGCGCGGCGGCGGGTCCTTGCTGTAGGAGCAGGCCGTCGAGCCCGAGTAGACGGACGGCGGGGGGGACGACGAGGACGATGACGATGTCGGGCGGTGGGGCGCCATGGTGGAATCGAGGAAGAGGGCTGGTCAAGGCTTGATGATTTGGTCTGGGAGGAGGAGGATGATGATGAAGAGGATGACGAGGATGACGAGGATGAGGTGGTGATGACGGGGGTGCTGGAGCGCGACCGTCTTCTTCCAGCGTGCATGGACGAGCCACCGGTGGCATCCAATGACAGACGAGCCCGGCCCGGCGGAGAGTTGCGCCTTTGCTTTTGTTTCAAGCAGGTATCCAACGATGATGCCATCGACAGATGTACCTATTCGTGCAGTGCAGTACAGGACCAACTTGCTGGTATATGCTGACAAATGCCCTGCCTTGCTCTCCTTGAAGCCATCGTGCTTGCCCTTTCCTGCGACTTTCCAATTCCGGCCCAACATCAGCCCGTGCCTGCCTGCCTACCTGCCTGCCTGTGCTCCCACGCACCCATGCCCTGCCCCCGTCGTCACGTGTCAGCTGTCCACTGTCAGCTGTCCACTGTCAGCTGTCCACTGTCTGGCCTCATCTCTCTCATCTCAGTTCTCCGGCAGCGGCCAAAACATGGACGTCGTCGGCCTCCGCGTCTGCGGCCCTCGAACCATCTCGTCCACCAGGGCCAGCACCTCCGTCTCCACATTGAATTTGTAGTGGCGACCGTCGGCCCGCAGCCTCATCTTTAGTTCCTTGCGCAGCACTACGGACAGCCCGTGACACACCACGCCCTTCCACACGAGCCCCGTCGACCCAACACGATGGAAATCCTGCCTCGCCTGTCGCAACAGATTAGCGGCATGGCTTTGCCGCAACTTAGACGAGCCCGAGTTCGCTGTTTCCCACGCCGACAGAATCGCCGTCCCGTGCCGCAGGACGCCTTCGTTGACGCTCCTCACCATCTTCCATGTCCGCGTTCTGTGCTCCCGTCCGCTGAATAGAAGCAGTCCCACCCCGGCCAGGCGTAGCAGCAGCGCAATGCACAGCAGCTGCCGCGTCGTCAGCCCCTCGAGATACCCTCCTTGGCACCCTCGCACCTTCCACCGCACAAACATCTCTCGAGACTCCTCGGCTTCGCTGCGCTCCAACGCCCGGAAGCCGTGTCTGTCGAGGGCCAACTGGTGGGCAACCGCATGCTCGATGCTTTCCTGCGGCAGCTTGTCAAGGCCGAAGCTGCTCACGTCCTCCAGCCCAATGACGGAGGCCTCAATGTTGCTCAGCACCTCGCAGCAGTGAAGCGCCTCGCGCACCATGCCACGCAGCGTCTCTCGCTCCGCCGGGTCGTTCAAGTGAGGCCACCTGCTGTCATCTCTCGTGAAGAGAATCTGTTCCTGCAGCAGGCACTCGACGAAGCATGCTCGCCTTTCGGCCATGGCAATCGCGCACCAGTTGTATACTGAAATCACTGGTCGCTTGGCGTACGATGGGCCGCAGTAATCGCCAAGAGTGTCGAGCAAGAACTGGCCGCGATACGTCTCCCCGCCCACTTGCGCTTGGATCAGCCTCTTGATGATGCCGATGCGATGCGTCTCCATGATGTCTCGGAATTCCTACATGAATGATTAGCTGCTCCTGCACCGCAATCCTTGCAGAGCACGGCATGAGAACGTACCGGCATCAAACGCAAGGTCTCAATCGTGGCCGCATCGCAGCTCTCGATGATTTCGAGCACGACGTGGCCGTGGAGTGCTGGCATCGCGTTCGTGTCACTCTGGATCGCGTACGGTTCCTGCCACTCACCCCTTGCCGTGTTGTGTCGAGGGTGCAAAGAAGAGAAGTGAAGCTGAACGCTCTGCCACGTGGGGGGTCGACGATGAAGAATTCTTGTTGAAAAGCCGTCAAACAGGCTTTTATGCCCACAGCCACCAGGGCTGTCAACGGCGCCCAGCTGGGACATGAAGCTTCTTTGAGCACGTCGTCATGGCATACGGCCAGCCATTTTGGTTGTTGAGGCGCCACGTTCATCAACATGTCGAAAGGTAAAAAAGGTAAGCGGTAAGAAGATGGACTCGATTACATATATGTATGTGTACACGTGCGCCGAGCGTGGCTCGTCCATGGCTACTAGAGGACGCCCCTTTTTCGGCAGCTATCCCAACTTTCAATCAGCGACTCAATCCTCAAGACGACTGCGGTATCGTGATGCCGTTTCATACCGTCAATAGCCCTTTGCGCCGCAACTCCCTATGCCAAACCCTTCACCCGCCCCAGCTCGCCATCCAAGCATAGCTGGGCGGGCGAGGCCGAAGACCCTCCCTCTGCCTGCCCAACTCCAGATTCTGAGATGTGGACACATGTCCAACAGCGACTGCCCGCGAGCTGCCCCGGCCACAAGGGCGCCACATAAGAGGGACAAGGTCGCCGGGCGCCGCCGCCGCCGCCGCCCCAAAGGGCCACTTAGCCACGGGGCCCCTCCCCAAGGCCCACTTGGCCTCTGGCCTCCCGCCCCTAGGCCTTGCCAGAGGCGCCCGATCCGAGGCGGTCGCTCACCTCGACGCGCTTGCTGCCCAGGTCGACGAGCTTGGCGGCCAGCTTGCCGGTGTGGTCGAGCTCGGCAATCTCGTCGCTGCCGCCGATGCTGACGCCGTTGACCATGATGTTGGGCACGGTGCGGCGGTGCGTCTTTGCGAGGAGCTGGTCCTGCAGGAGGCTGCCGAGCGGATGCTCGTCGAGCTCGACGACGTAGGGCGCGGGCTTGATGGTGTAGTTTTCCAGGAGGATGCTCTTGGCGCGCTTGGAAAAGCGGCAGTACGACTTGGAGAAGATGATGACTGGTTACGGGGGGGGCGTAAAGTGGTTAGCCTCGCTTGTCTTGCCCCTTTTCTCTCTCTCCCTCCACACGAGTAATTTTCTGCATGGCTTGAGGGGGGGGGGGATGGGTCTTGAGTGGGCTGGCTGAACAACAGACGGCCTTTGTCGGAGCAGAGTGTGGGGCCAGAAGAATGACATACCAGGGGCCTTCTTCAGGATGCTATTCATTTCCATCTCGGCCGCGTGCTCTTCCTTGGTCTCCCCCGCGGACGCATCGTCGTTGGCCTTTGGAGAAGGGGCGGCATCGGCGGCAGGCTTTGGCTTCTTGGCCTGGCCCTCGGCTGAGTTGCCGACGCCGACAATCTGGCTGGGGGGGTCCGGGCGGAGGGCCTTTGTGTTTGCCTTTGCCTTTGCCTTTTGCTCGGCCGCCTTGAGCCTATCCTTTGTGTCGGCGGCAAACTCCTTGCCCGCGCCGCCGGCGGGGACCTTGTCGAGGACGGCCTGGCCGGGGGGGTTGTTGCCCTTGCTCATGCCGTCCATGGTCTTGTGGTAAAAATCCTTGATGGTGCGCTTGTCGCTGGCGGCGGCCTTGTCGAGGCTCGAGAGGTACATGAGGGTGAGGACGATGGCGACGAGCGTGGCCAGCATGAGCAGGCGCAGGCGGCGGGGGGAGGGCATGGTTGCTGGTGTCCGGGAGCGCTCTGGTCGAGGCCGGGGGTTATGTGTCTATCACGAGGCGGAGGGACCGTGGCTTTGCTCTTCTTTTGCCTCACGGGTCCGAGGCTGCATCCGTCGCGCACACGCAGGGGCGGGACGTCGTCGAGGGCGTCGATGGAGTCGTCGACGACAAGGGAGGACGAGGGACTCGGGCGGAAGGCGGGCCCCTTTTCAGGGCATCGGTGCCGTGAGCTGCTGGTGCGCGCGCGCGTCGTGTGTCTCTCGGGGGGAAGGAGACGGGCTTGGGCTGCAACGGGATGCGGCGACGATGGGCCGCGCGCGATGCAAAAGAACCCAAGGGATTTGAGTTGGTGACGACGGTTGGTGGTTGGCCGGTGAGGAGGAACAGGGGAGCTGCAGCCGATGGGGGGCTGCAATCTGGCGGTTCTACAACCGAGTTGCCGGCGTGGAACCGGGGCAAGTACCGGGGCACGCGCGCCCGGTGACGAGATACTTTCCAGACGCGTCTCTTTTCGGAGCACCACTGTCAATTATTACCTAAGCGTGGGAAGTGCCTTTTCGTAGCCTTTTCGGTCGGCTTGCAGGTTTTGGACGGCAAGATGTGCCATGGAATGCTCTTCTTTTCGGGCCAGTGTCTACGGTCACGCCTACGGTCACGTCGGACGGGGTGGCCTGCACCGTCTAGACGGGAGAAGCAGAGCGAGTAAAGGTGCAAAGTGCCGAATCCAGCAGCACGTCTTTATATTCGGGACCCAGCGAGTGAGTGCGCTACCCAGGTAGCTAGCTATGGGAAAAGGAGAAATGAGCGAGTGATGGAAGAGAATACTGAGTGAGCGACGTGAAGTCGAAGCTGTGAAAAGAGCGGGTTGGCTGCAGCCTGCGACGGCCAAGGGTTGTGCGAAGTGCTCGATCGACGAGACGAGGTTATACCGTAGAGATGCTGAGTGAATGAGTGGATGGTTGAGCGATGCAAAAGAGTGGTTGGTGTATGAATGAGTGTGGGAGCAAGCGAAGGATGATGAGCGAGTCGGTGCGTAAATGATTGAGCGTTGCAAAAGAGTGAATGTATGAATGAGTGAGTGAGTGAGAGTGAGAGTGAGTGTGAGTGAGTGTGAGTGAGTGTGAGTGAGTGTGAGTGAGTGTGAGTGAGTCAATGAGTAAATGAGTCGATGAATGAATAGTGAGTGACGGGTGAGTGAATGACGGTGAATCAATGAGTAAATGAGTCGATGAATGAATAGTGAGTGACGTATGAGTGAATGACGGTGAATCAAAGGTGAATGAATAAATGAATGATCAAGAGCGTCCCGCGCTGCGTCGTGATAATGTCTTGCCTCGTCGTCGTGGCTGTGTGGCTCGTCGCTCGTCTCTGCTCCAGCAGCCATGTCGAATGGCCGGGAGAGTCTCCATCTACCGTTGCCCCCTCAAATGATAGAATCATGTTTTTCGTCATATTCTTGGCGCCGCCTCCTCCTCGCATGACCAGCACGCATCTCCTCCAGGGAGTGGGAGACGACATTCATGCAGTGTTCCTCATCAAACGTGGCCGAGTTGTCGGCGGCGCCCGGCGCCGGCGCAGAGGCCCGGCCCCTCAGCGGCCCGGCGCCGGCACGCCCGCCAGGCGAGCGGCGCGCATGTGCAGGGCGTGCAGGCTTCGGTGGCTGTGGTGGCTGTGCGCTGCCGGCAGGGCGTGGAGGCCCGTTGCCAGCGCCAGCAGAGCGACGGCGAGAAGACGCATCTGCGTATTTCCTTTTTTCTCTCCTTTTTCTCTCTCTCGCACACAAGGTCGATGAGAGGGGGAGCGAGGCTCAAGGTTGGTGGGGTAAGAATAGTTGGCTTGATTGTCTTGCTGAATGGTGGACGATGCTGGATGCCCTTTTCTCAATCTCGACCACGGCCTCGAGCCTCCTTTAATACTCCAACTGGGCAGCCTCACCAGCCTCGTTGCCAGACGGCATGGCCCAGTACCGACCCCTGATTCCCCCATTGATAATCCCGTGCACAAGCACCGTCAGCCGATTCTTGTCGGCGTTGGAATGCAGGCTGGCGATACAATTCTCAAAGGGTTTTGCTGAGGCGCGCCCCTTTTTGGGTCGCCGTCCAGCCACATCGACACATGAGCTGCGACAAATGCGTCGCGGCCGGCGTCGAGAAGGGGCTGCATGGAGATTGAGTTTGCGAGAGGAATCGATAGACAAGATGCCTCCTCCAGGGCAGATCAGCCACCTCTGAGAATCCACGCGGCCCACAGCGGGCTGTCTAGATTTGGCTGCGCCCGCCCCCAGGGGAGAAGACCCCTTTGTCGCATTATTGCGGGCAAATGCCGGCCGAGTCAGGCCCGTCGACGCACAGCGCGGCCACGAGGCAACAATGCGGCTGGAGGCGAGTCCACATTCCAGCATGACGTTGGAGAATTGTGGGTGAAGAGAGTGAGAGTGACACGGTGGCGATGTGGCGTGGGAGGCAATGACTAAGCACAGGGGGCCAATGAGAAGATGCCAAGTCCAGCACAACTCCCAGTTGCCACGATACATGCGAATACAGTACAGAAACCGAGTGAGAACCGGGCGACAAAGGGCTCGTCAAGGTGTCCCTTTCGACGGCTCGACTCTTATTGCTTTGCGTTCCTCTGCTCTCCTCTTCAAGCCTCGTCCGCTACTCTGCGAGGGAGGCAAGAACCTGGCCCCACGATCCTTGCTCTACTCTAGGTTTGCCAAGCCAGCGGCGCCGCCCTTTCCTCTCATCCCCCTTGCTCCTCCTCCTCCTCCAAACCAGTCCTGGAGTGTGCGCCTCGCCAGCAACGACATACGTCCTCTGGTCCTCTCACATCAATCATGGCCCCGACACGCCCCAGGACGAGCCCCCTGCGGTCCGCCCTCCTGGGCCTCGTCCTCTCTGCCTCCCTCTCCTCGGCCTCGGCCGCCCCGGCCCAGAACCCGCCCTCGGCCCTCATCTGCCACACGTCCAACCCAGACGACTGCTACCCGCGCCACTTCCAGGCCAAGGATGAGTTCCAGATTGTCCACGATGACCAGGACCTGCCTCCTGGCCTGCACGTGCGCATCGACATGCAGACGGGCAAGAAGGAGGCCAAGATCAACGTCCCCGGCGACGTGGACCCGGCCCTGGACGGCTTGCCCGTCGACGATGCTTCCATTGTCGTCGTTCCCAATCAAGACCAGGACGAGCACCCTCTGCGCCTGCCCAAGGGTGCCCCTTCCTACGACCCCGTGGGCAAGGTCAAGGAGCCCGAGCAAGAGCCCGAGTCTTTTGTCGCGGCCATGAAGATGCTCAGGCGGGGCAAGGTGCGCCACGGGCACGCCTTTGCCGAGCATCTCGAGGAGCTCGAGGAGCTCTCGCACGACATTTACTACGGCATGAAGATTGCCGAGGACACCGACGTCGTCAAGGCCCTCCTCTGCCTCATGGTCAGCGCCCCCAAGGGCCCGGCGCCCACCATTGACGCGATCCCCGCCTCTCGCGACCAGCAGGCGGCCTCGGTCCTGGCCGGCGCCCTGCAAAACAACCCGTCGGCCCTGGAAAAGGTGGCCGGCGCCTGGCCCGAGCTCATGGACGCCAAGTGCCCCGACACGGGCGCCGCCACCATCGGCGACGCCCTGTACTCGAGCCTGGCGCCCTCGCACAACGTCGACGCCGCGGGAGGCTCGAAGCGGTCGGCGTCGCGCGTCAAGGCAAAGGTGTCGGTCATCAACGGCCTGCTGAAGAACGGCACCATCAGGGGCGAGTTCCTCAGCCGCGGCGGCATGGACCGCCTGCTCGAGGTGCTCGTCCCCGAGGGCCGCGACTGGGCCGCGGCGCAGCGCAAGGCCGGCCAGCTCGTCCTCGACAACTTCCTCGACGGCGACATGGGCGCCACGCTGGGGCTGTGGCCGCGCGTGGCGCCCCTGAGCGACGAGCAGTGCCGGTCCGAGGCCTACAAGACGGCCGAGGGCTGCTGGGAATACCACGTCGCCCGCATCATGAGGAGGAACAGGGCTGAAAGGGGACACTGGAGCACCGACCTGAACGCCAGGCTGGTGGTGGCGCGGGGGGGTGATGCGGCCGCGCTGGCCGCCGGTTCGCGGCGCGCCGAGCTGTAACGCGATGGAGGGAGGGGGAGCGTCATTTTTCCAGGTGTTGTTTGCTTGTATACATGTACCTGCCCCGGGGAGTTATTCGAGAGCCTCGACATGAGAGGCCGCGAGGGCTGTCTGATATAGCTGGCGTCTATGACTCGAGTCAACGATTAGATTTGATGGGCAGTGGAAGAAGACGCATGGTTGGCCGCGAGAGACGAGAGTCGAGGCGAGAAAAGAGAGCCGACGATCCGCCAATAGCGGACCAGTGAACAAATACAAATGTTGGATGCCCCAGCTTGGTGGCCGAGTCGCGGTGATTGCGCCTGTCGCCCAGCCAGCGGTGGAGCTGGACGGAGCTGGAGCCGCCGTTATGACGTTGACGCAAATTCATCCCGCCTCTTTTTTTTTTTTTTTTTTCCCCAACTCCCGCAACCTCACGCCAGCCCACGCCTCGGGCCTTGACCGCCCCAGATTCCACACGCAACCCGACGCAGCAGACAAAACGGGCCCAGGGAAACCCACCAGCCGTCGCATCTTCCCCCGCATCGCGCCCATCCACGCGTTCCGAGCCACGCAAGCGAGTCGCCCTCACGGCCCGAGGACCAACCTCGCGCCAAGCTTGGCCCTGACAACGACGACGACGCCGCCCATGGCCACGACGCCGCCCGGCCTCGAGGTCCGCAGCAGCGCCCGGGGCCGCAGCCTGCACGCGGCCCAGGCCTTTGGGCTCGGGCAGACGGTGCACGCCTTCTGCGGGCCTAGCCTGGCCGTGGCGTCGACGGCGCACCTCGGCCGCGTGTGCAGCCACTGCCTGCGGGCCGGCGATGCTCGCGCCTGCTCGCGCTGTCGCGCCGCCTTTTACTGCGGGCCGGCCTGTCAGCGCGCTGCCTGGGCTGCCGTCCACGCCCGCGAGTGCAGGGCCCTGCGACGCCCGCGCGCCGCCCCCGACGCCCAGCCCGCTGCCCGTCTGCCTACCCCCGTGCGCGCCCTCGTCCAGCTCCTCCTGCTGGCCGACGTCGTCGAGCCCGCCCTCGCAGACCTCGAGGGCCATGTGTCGCGCCGTCGACGCGGGCTGGACGGCGCCGGCCCGGACGCGTGGCGGCATCTTCGCATCATGGCCATGGCCGCCTGTGCGTTTGCCGGCAAGGAGGGGTCCGAGGACGACATCGACAAGGCGGTCGAGCTGCTTTGCAAGGTACGCAGAACACACGCGCCCTCTCTTCCCATGCTTCGGTTCGGCAAGCGGCAAGGGGCAAGGGACGAGTCCCGCAAGGGAGCCGACGCGAATGGCCAGCTTACGACAGTCGACTGGCGCGTTGCAGATTCAGACAAATGCCTTTCATAGATACGACGCCGACCTGGGCCAGGTCGGCATCTTCCTCGAGCCCACCCTGGCCATGGCCAACCACTCGTGCGTCCCCAACGCAATCGTCCAGTTCATCGGCCGCAAGGCCATCTTGACGGCCGAGCGGCCCATCGAGGCCGGCGACGAGATCGAAATCTCCTACACAGGTCCGTCGCAGATACCCCGTCCTTTGCTCGACGACCCCCTCTGACCAGCGGCATCCGACAATGGCGACTCGTCGTCCAGACTACACTTATCCCCTCGTCAAGAGACAGCAAGCGCTTGCGCCCTACTGCTTCGAATGCCGCTGTCTCCGCTGCTTAGACGACCTCAACGTCTATCAGGTCTGCGCCGCCGGCCCTCGCAGCCTCGTCCCCCATGGCCTCAGCCTCGTCCCCGATGCATACACGCGGCTGTCCAGCCACCCGGCCGTCAACGATGCCGCCACGCAGGCTCTGGCCAAGGCCCTTGGCGAGGCGGCCACCACGTCGACGGAAACCCGGACCCTGGCAGCACACGACTCGCTTCGCGAGCGCCACGAGATGCTGCTTGCCCAGTATCGCGGCTGTGCGGGCCTCGTGGTCGCGGACCTGTGGGCCGTGACCCCCGTGCCCCAGCTGCTGACGGAGATTTCCATCTACTACGCCGAGCAAGGCGACTTTGCTTTTGCGCTGGTAGTTGCGTGCTTCATCGCAACGGCATGCGATCCGCACCGATACGCGGCATACTTCCACCCTGTCAGGGCCAAGAACGTGCTCATAATCGCCAAGCTCCTCGCCCACACGGCCGAGGAAACCAGCCGGGCCGTCGAGTCCATCAACACCCGCGCCGGCCTGGACCAAAAGATTCGGGAGACGCTCCGCGACATCGACCAGGTCTCGCTGTGCCAAATGCTGCTGACCATGGTCTTGCGCTCGGCTCCGGCCGGCCATGTCCACGAGTGGGACATTGCCGCGGCGGCGCGAGAGATGCTGCAGGACATCGGGCAGCTGCCAGGCCGAGAAAAGGAGCTCTCCCTCATCACGGCCTGGATGCAGGACCCGGCCGCCGAACAATGCCGGGCCTTCTTCGACTACGCCGTGGTTCAACAGGTGGACGCCCTGGCCAGCCTAGGGCGCGCAGTGCTTCAGACCAACTTCGGCACGGGGGCCCAAGGGCCGTGTCGAGGCGGAGCTCACGCCTTCATTCGATGCTAAATGGATGCCTCAGCCCCTCCCTGCCCAGCTTTCTCGACGTGCCGTGCCGTATTCACCAGCGCTTGCTCGCGTCCGCCGGGGGCCGGCGTGTGGAGCCGTGCCGCGGCTGTTGGGGGAGGATCCGTAGAGGTCGCTCGCGCGGCTGCATCCTATCGACACGCCGCTGTCGAGAACCGACGGCGAGAGAGCCGCGCGCTTGTGCGGTGTCTGGTCGAACTTTTGCGCCTCGTCCCTCGCGGTCAAGGCGCGCTTCCTCCGGACGTTGCCTTCGTAGACTGGTAGAGACTCGTCGTCGTCGTCGTCGTCGCCGTCGCGGGACGTGACCTCGATGGCCAATGTCCCACTGGCCCTGTTTTTATTGGCTCGAGCCTCCAGGCGCTGGAGGCGCGTCCTGAATAGCTCGAAATCCATCTGCAAGGACTCGACTTGGCTGGCTCGGCTGCCAATCTTTGAGATGCTGCTGGCGAGTATGTCCAGCTCGTGAGAGGAATAGGACGAGGGCTCCCCCGACTGTGGCTGAGCGCGCTCGTGCGCCAGCTCTGCCCTCAGCTGCTTGACTTCTCGCCTGAGCGACGAAACCTCGCCCGCGTACTCTCTAGACGCGGCGACGCTCTCGCGGACAACCTGCTTCGTCTCGTCGACATGAATCTTGAGCGTCGTCGCGTCACCCTTGGCAATCTGAAGCTCTTGCTCCGTGACGGCCAACTGTTCGCGTAGGTCTTGTGTCTCGGATTTGGATTGGTGAAGAGCTTGCCGCAGCTCAGTCACGACTCTATCGGTGGTCTGAAGCTGCTGATCAAGGCGCACAACCATGCTGTTGTTCTGACAGTCCCATTTCGCGTCCACAATCTCCGACTTGAGGGCTCCGAGGTCGTTGCGCTGCTCGTCACGGTCTTTTCGAATGCTGTCGATGGACTCGGTGAGCTGCTGCATCTGCCGGTCCACGCGAGCCATGACAGTTTCGAAATTGGTCACGACCTGCATGCCCGTGGCGCCGATGCGGTTGATGTGTTGGCGCTGTGCGTCGAGTTCGGCTTCCATCCGCATCAAGTCGAGACTGGCGGCGCCGGAGCTATGCTGGGTGGCGTCTGCTTCGGGCTTGACAGAGCCGGTCTGAGGCGACGGCTCTTGGCGTTCAGACGCAGTCGGGGCTCGGTTCTTGAGCTGCAGAACTCGCTTGATCTTGGGCTCGGCCTTGCGTCGCAGGTCGGCCGCCAGCTTCAGAGTGACAGATGTGATGCGAAAGATGATTTGACCGCTGGACACGTTAGACGGGGCACACGGACGTGGATGCGACGGGCATTCTCACTCGCTCAGAACGTGGTTGACAGGGCTTTTCAGGCACTTCTGGCCCAGGTTGACGCAACACTTGGCGCACTGGGCATCTTGCAGTTGGCTGTCGTCGAATCAAGCGTCAGCTCAGAGCAGCGAGGCAATGGCGCGACAACGCACCAGCCGCCGACCAAGGTATCGGCATCGCCCTCTCGAACGAGGCCAGAGGTGGCAACGGGCAAGGGCTCGTCGTCTTGGACGTGCATGAGCGGAGTGATGTACTTCTTGCCGAGTTGCAGCCAGAGATTGACGAGGCTTCCGAGGACGGCATCGCACTTGGCGCATTTGCAGACGACAATGTCCATGACGAGGGCGGCGACGGCGAGTCCAAGGCGAGAAGACGGGCCCTCATGACAGGGAGCAGCCGAGGGTTGTGCCGGTGGCTGGAGCGAGCCCGATTGTTGAAGCGGCTTCCTTTGTCCGTTGCAAGCTCGGTGATGCGAGGAAAGGTGTGTGTGTGTGTGTGTGTGTGTGTATGTAGAGAGACCAGGCCGCAATCCACTGCCTGAGGAGTGCTTCGTGATACGAGCCAGGTACATACAGTACGTATTGTACTGTACAGGCCTCGCTGTATCGGGACAAGACACGCCGGTTTATCTTATCTTATCGTAAACAACCGCAGGCCTTAATTGCCGCCTCGTTTTTCCCGACCTCGAGAACTCGTTCATCTCCACAACTTGCTCGTTCTTAGGGTTCTTGGCGCGTCCGCACTGGCCTGGTGGTGAGTCTACTTGCGCGGCGCGTCTTGGTCATGGTGTCGAGGCTCAAACAGAAACTGCAGCGCGCAAAGCAGCTCGCCTGCAACTTTCTCGGCCTCTCGTCCGCCACAGACGCCGTCGACGACACAGACGCCGTCGAGGCCGTCGAGGCCGTCGAGGCCATGGAGCAGCCGGCACCCCAAGACGCCGACACGCGCTCCCTCGTCAGCCAAGCCAGCCTCAAGCGGACGAGCCCCCACGACGAAGACGCCGGCGGCGCACAGTGGCAAACCGTCACCCGGCCCAAGAAAAAGGCCAAAAAGGCTCCCCGTCCCGGCAAGGGCTATCCCGCCCTCACCTTTTCCTCCAATGCTCGCCTCAACTCCAAGATCAACCTCAACCAGCTGCGCGACCTGGTCCTCTACATCTTTGCCGATGGCAGCGGGCCTCAGTGGATCGGCGTCTCGCACCGCCCTCAGTTTAGGAAAATGGTCGTCATCATGATCCCGGGGCTCGAGGAAGCCATGTTCGAGGACAGCGTCGATTTCGCCACCTACAGCAGTAGCAGCAGCACCGATGCCGAGCCCGACACCGAGCCGAGCCTGCTCACCTCCCCAGACGACTACTACCCGCGCGCCCTCAAGAAGGAGCAGCTGCCCCCGGCCCTACAGCCCTTTGCTGACATGTTTCCTCATCTGTGGCCCGTCAAAACACCTGGCGACGACAAGCACGCAAAGATGCATTCCCCGGTGGCGGCAATGCTCACCGCCCCTGCGCCCAAGGAAAGGACTTCCAAGCATGGCGGCGTCAAGCCGGCCACGGAGCCGCACGGCTGGAGAAACGAAAGGACGCGAATCACAGAGTTCCTCGCCTCTGTCGATGAACTGGCAGACAACGGCTTTCTCCTCCATCCAGCCCTGCTTCCAGAGGGCGAGCGGCGGCAAAAGTTTGTCGCCCCCGACGGCTGGGCCATCACAAAGGTCGACAGGCTCGAGGACGGCGACGTGCCCGAGGCTGAGATTGAGAGCGGCAGCGTGACGGCGGGCCGAGAAGTCTTGGCCTTGGACTGCGAGATGTGCATGACTGGCGAAAACGAGTTTGCCCTGACGCGCATCAGCATCGTCGACTGGGACGGCGAGGTGGTCATGGACGAGCTCGTCAAGCCCGACAAGCCCATTGTCGACTACGTCACCCGCTTCTCCGGCATCACAGAGGAGATGCTCGCCCCCGTCACCACGACGCTTCGCGACATCCAGGCCAGACTGGTCGAGATGCTGCACCCGCGCACCATTCTCGTCGGCCACTCGCTCGAGTCCGACACCAAGGCCATGCGGCTGTCGCACCCCTTCATCGTCGACACGTCCATCCTGTACCCCCACCCGCGCGGCCCGCCGCTCAAGTCGTCGCTCAAGTGGCTCGCCCAAAAGTACCTGTCGCGCGAGATCCAAAAGGGCGGCGCCCACGGCCACAACAGCATCGAGGACGCCAAGACGTGCCTCGACCTCGTCAAGCAAAAGTGCGAAAAGGGGAAGCTGTGGGGCGCCTCGGACTCGCAGGGGGAGAACATTTTTCGCCGTCTCGCCAGGGCGGGCACCACGTACAAGGCGCAGGGTGGTGACGCGGCCCTGGGCGGCGTCGAGTCGGGCAAGACGAGCGCCGCCGTCGACTGGGGCGACTCGTCCAAGGGACAGGGCGCCGGCGCGACTTTCCGGCTTGGCTGCCGGTCCGACGAAGAGGTCGTGGCCAATGTCATCCGTGCCGTGCAGGGCGACCCGGACGGCAAGGAGATCCGGGCCGGCGGCGTCGACTTCGTCTGGGCGCGGATGCGCGAGCTCGAGGCTCTCCAGGGGTGGTGGAACAGGAACCGCGCCGACGGCGCCAATGCCGACGGCGGACCCCCCGCCGACGAGCTCCCCGAAGACGCCGATGAAGCCGCCGCCGCCGCCGCCTCGCCCCTCGAACGGGCCCTCGCCCAGCTGGCGGCGCGCCTCGCCCGCATCCACGAGGCCCTGCCCCCCTGCACGGGCCTCATCGTCTACAGCGGCTCGGGCGACCCGCGCGACATGGCGCGGCTGCAGCAGATGCAGGCCCGCTGGCGCAAGGAGTACAACACGCCCGGCTCAAAGTGGGACGAGCTGAGCGTGCAGTGGACCGACGCGGAGAACCAGCAGCTGCGCCGGGCGGTGCAAAAGGCCCGCTCCGGCATCGCCTTCATCAACGTCAAGTGACCTGTGCCGGGCCCCCCCGGGGGGGGGAGGGGAAGGGGGAGGCTCTCCAAAAGGGCAGGGCGAGAGGAATGGGCCGACATGCGTCTACCTTGTCCACGAGGCAGGAAAGCACCAGGGCTGGGTACAGTATACGAGACATTCCACGACGAGAAGCAGGGAAAACACATGGCTTAGACACTGGGCGACGACACATGTCAGGAACAATCATGTTTCACTATCTTTGTACGAATGCACCGACGTGCCATAATCTAGACAGGAACCGGCGGCGAGGGACCCGACTTTCCGCGCCTGACCCCGTCCGCCACGAGCCCGGCCAAACCAGACCCGACCCGGTCACCATGTGAGCTTCTCGCGTCGATTACTCGATTATTCTTCCCTGTCCGGCGAACCGCCCAGTCCAAGTGTACCGTGCGTATGCGCCATGCAGCATGTACGTCGCTTCGCTTGCCGCTCCAAAATTCCCATGCTTCACCATCCTAGTTGCTGGATCCAAGGCCCAAGAACCACCCACCACCCCCCATTGGTTCTTCAGCCAGCAGCGGCCAAGCCAAGAAACTGCTTGTATCACTTTTTGCACGCCCGCCCGATTATGAAAACAGTCTGAAGGGGGAGAGAGTCTAATCACTCCTCCCCTGCCCCCCCCCCCCCCTGCAAAAGGTAGACGGCCGCTCGGGCTAACAGTAAAAGGACAGCACGAGAGCAAACCATCTCGACACTCGAATGCGGCCCAGCCATAGGGCATGCCGCCTCTGCAATGTGCACGACTGGCGACGACGGCATAGCAAGTGCAGTGCGACGCCTCGCACGCTCAAACCCCGTTGGATTCAGTCGAGCCTCGAGTCTCTTCCGCGTGGCTGCAGCGCCGAATCTATGCATGTAGTGCGCGACAACGGCTCCCGGATGTAATGAAATGCCGTAATTCGTCATCTTGATACAGGAACGTGTTGATAAAGAAATCATTGAGGGCGCCGAGGTGTGCGACGTCGGGGGCAAGATGAGCCAAGACGCGTCGCGTACGGGCCGCACAGGGCGTCCATGGTCCCTGTCGCGCTCACGATCGCTTGCCAACGAATCCGTCAGTCACCAATTCTGCCGAGCTCTCTAGCAAATCGGTAGGCGGGTGATCGGGATCGACCCGGCTGATTCCGTGTTGCGGAACCGTGCCGAAGCTGGCGGGCCGCTCGCTGGGTTTCTCCTGGAGCTCAGCTTCCGTGAGCTGTGGAGACTCGATGGATGACTTGGACGACAAGCGGCGCGAGCCCGTACGCTCAAATGGCAGCGGCGACGAGACGCCCGCATTCGAGCCGTGCCCCTGTGTGGACCCGCCGTCCAAGGTGCCCCGATCCGACGGCGCACCCGACACGGATTCCAGGAGGCTGAGCGACGACAGCGGCCGGAGATCGATTGAGCCCGCGGCAGAGTTTCTCTTGGAGCTCTTCCGTGGTATGGCCGGCAGGTCAAGGTCGGCACCGAGGGAGCCAACCTCTGCCACACCGGCCGCAGGCCCGTTCGGCTCCTGACCTGGTTGACCATCCACGGGGCTGGCCGGCTCTGAACCGGACGTTCGGGGATCTCCCGTGTCCGTCAGCAGATCGTCGGGCCGACGCTTGACGGAGCGCTTCGCCTCAAGTTTATCGTCGTCGTCGTCGTCGGAATCAATCGGCCCGTTACGCAGAACGCCCATCGCGACTGGGATGCCCTCTGGTGGCGTCTCGTCGCCAAAGCCTCCATTCCGCACCATGGCCGGAGGCATTCTCGAGCTCCTCACAACCTCGAAGCCCTTGCCCTTTTCCTTTGTCTTGTTCTTAAACATGTTCCGGAACCAGCCCGACGCCGTCGCCACGGGTCCCGTGGGATCGGCCGGCCCCGTGCCCAGCTTCCGGCCTGGTCCCTCCGAGTTAAGGGCAGGTCCCCGGACGCCGTAGTAGAAGTCGACCTCTCGCGTGGCATAATCGGGCCGATTAGGCGGGAGATTCATGGTCGCGTTGGGCGGTGCCGGTGTGGCCCCCCGAGGTATCTCCTCGCCCGCCTCTGCCGCTTCCTTGGCTGGGCCGCTGGCTTGGGCCGCCTGCTTCGGATCGACCGCGCCCCGGGGTAAGTCAGTCGAGGACAGCTCCTTCGAGGACTCGGTTCGCCGGCGCGGGGGGCGGTAGTAGGGGTCGGATGCCTCTACGGCAACGGGGACAGCGTGCCGTGGCATGGCGGAGGATGCCAGGAACGAAAAGGCCGTCGTCTCGCCCGGCGTCCCTGGCACATATGAGCTCGTGGAGGTCTCCCTGTGGCGGTGGCCGCCCGAATACATGTCGATGCTGTCGAGTGCCGAGCTGCTCCTGTGGCGGTTGTGGGCGGCCAGGCCCCTGAGGCTGGCATTCGAGCCCGAGCGAACCCTCCCGCCGGGCATCACGTATCCCGCCCTGCTCCCGTCCTCCATGTCCAGGATGGCTGTCTGCGACAACTGACTAGCCCGCGAAGGCCCCGCACGGTGTGTCTCGCGCCGAGACAGCTGCCGCATTCCAAAAATCTTGGCAAGACCACCTCGCCTAAGGCCGGTCACGCCATCTCCGCCGGCTCCGAGCATCCGCGCAACCACCTCGACCATGGTCTGCAGCGCGCTCAGGAAGAATCCGAGAACCAGCACAGAGCCGTGGATGAGGAAGATGGCGTAGCCAATCCATCCCTTGGGCCCCTCGGTGACGCCGAGGCTCGGGACAAAGGCGACCATGAGCAGGATGGTGATGGCTCGCAGGCAGGAGAAGAGGGTGTGGTAGGCGTTCATCGAGGTCGAGGGATGAAATGGGCGGAAGGCGTGCAGAGTGAAGATTTGGATGACCTCGCAGATGGCGAGCAGCACCACCTGGGCGACGCCGCTTGGCTGGACGGCCCCGATAGCGATGCCGCGGAGAAAGTTGAGCAATACGGGTATCAGGGCAAACGCGGCCACCTCGTCCGAGTATGTGTTGTAAAGGGGGCCGAATCGGAGGACGGTGGGCAAGTCGTCAAAGAGGACCGACTTGGGCCGAGTCTTGATGACGATGACGAGGATCCAAGTGGCGGCGACCATGAGCAGCACCAGAGTCAGAACGGCCAGGGCGACGGTGTACGGGGGCGAGTTGCGGGCGACGACGAGGTGAAACGTCGAGAGGGCCACTATGGGCGTGAGCATGTAGTTGAAGACGATGCGAACAATGTTGCCGACGCTAAAGGGAATGTTCTTGGCGCGTAGGTCCTCCTCGGAAATGTTGTTGATCTTGCGCCACAGCCACTGGACGAGGAAGCAGCCCTGAACGAGGAAGAGGGTGGACACGATGATGACGCAGAGCCAGACCATCATGCCGGGCCAGATGTCGGTGCTTTGGGCCATGCCCACGAGCTGGCCGAGCTGGTGCAGGCCGTAACCCTCGGTGCTGTTGGTCACGTAGATGCCGTCGACGACGCTTTGCCAGGCCGGGGCGTTTGTGACGAGGCTCTGGTTGAACATGAGCGTGGACCATCCGGCCTGGCTCACGATGGGCTGGTAGAAGCCGGGGTAGCTGAGGGACAGGCCGCCGGTGAGGACGACGAACTGGATGTACTGTAGGCAGTCGCCGAAGCCGGGAGTGACGAGGCGCAGGAGGTCCGTGTCTCGGCCATAATTGGAGGTCCAGTGGAAGATGTTTGTGGTGCCCCAGGGGCTGAAGACGCCGGCGAGGACGACGGCGAAGCCCAGGAAAAGTAACACAATGAGCGGCAAGAACTTTGGCACCCAGGCAGTGCCGCCCAGGTCCGGGGTGATGGTGGCCGACATGCAGCCAATGTTGGTCGCCTTGTCGTCGCCGTAGATGATGAGCATGGTGGCGGCAAACGAGGAAAGAGAGTACGAGGAGAAGAAGTCGTGGCTCAGGTTCACCGAGGGCAGGCCGTCGGTGAGAAAGCTTGTCATGACGGTCTGCGGTCAGCATGCTCGTGGCCATGCAGAGCCCGCGCGGCAGAGGGAGGAAAGGGGCGTGACTTACGCGTTGTCCAGGTCGAAGACGGGAACCAGGGGACATGAACCGTTGACGAGGCCATTCTTGCAAAAGTTGACGGGCTCGTGCCAGGGCTCGTACGTCAGAACATTGACCCTCCGGAAAAGGGTCGTAGCCTTTTTCTTCTCCGCCTCGGGGTCTGGGGTCTCGACGATCTTGCCGTTTGTCTGCTTCGGATCGGTCCAGTGCGGGTCGTTGGGGGGCGGGAGCGTGGCCCGATTCTGCGAGCCCGTGACATTGCCCCAAACAATCAGCTGGAGGTTGTGGCTGTCGCTCTTGGTGTCGAATTTCGCCTCGGCGTGCAAAGGTTTCCATTGCAGCAGGGCCCGGGAATTGGACTGGTACGAGTCGGACAGGCAGTTTGTGACGGCGACGCGGACGGCGGCGGCAGGAGAAGCGGCGAGGACGACGAGGAGAGCGACGACGAGGGTGACGGAGGCTGGCAGGCGGACCACGGGCAGCAAGCTCTTCCATGTCGCTTGTCGTCGAGTCGGTGCCGCGACGGCCGTCTGGAGCCGGCCCGGGACAGAAGAGGGCCGTGAGGAGGCGGCGGCGGCGCAGGGCCATGAAGGCGCGAGCTCAGCGCTCAGCTGCTGGCCATCCGGGCGAGCCATGGAGCCATGGCACTGTATTTGGCCAAGGGGCTCGCCAGCCCGGCGAAGACGCATCATGGGCCCTCGTCGCCGTCAGAAGCGGCGCATCTTTGCAGGGTTTGCAAGCTCGTCGGGCGATGGATGAGCCGTCGCGTAGAGCTGGGAAGGCGCCGTCGTAGGGTCAGACGCGTGCGTGCTTCCCCGGTGGGAAGAAGGGTTGGCTCGACGGGATGACGATGGCGGAGGCTGGGAGGAAAGGGGGGGGGGGGGGTTCCGGTTGCACGAGGCCGGAGGAACAAAGCAGGCAGTAATTAAAAGGTTTGGATGAAGAGAGGGAGGGAAAAAACGATTGACGAGGCAGGCGCAGAGAGGCAGGGGGGGGGGGGAGAGAGCCAGGCAGGCAGGAGGCAGGACGGGATCTAAGTACAGACTGTATTCGTAGGTACCTTGGCGTATGTACATTCACCAAGTTACATGTCCCCCCCCAAGTGGACTGACTGACTCTTTCTCTGGCTGGGGCTCTCATTGCCAGTGGAGTGCTGCGCTCAGGCGGTAAAGCAGGTACCTGTACCACGTGCTGAGGGAGTCTGGCAGTGGGTTTTCGGGGCTGGGCAACAGCCCTTTTTCCCTTTTCTCTCTCATTTTTTGCTTTTCCCCTTGCGTGTGCCTGTCGGTTTTCTTTCTATTCTTACTTCTTCGTCCGTTCGGTACTCCGGATTCTACGCCGTCTTCTTTTTCCACAGTTCCCCGGTCTGACGGTGGATTCCTCTCCGCCGCCTACCCACTGCTTGGGCAGGGGAGGTTAGTAGAGAGCGTGAGTGAGCGGGCGGATGAAAGTGCCCGGGGGGGGGGGGGGGCCATTGAGGTACCGATACCTTGTGCAACCGTCCACGCTGGGACAAAGCCGTGCCAACAGTCTGCAGCGGCACAGCCGGGAAAGGGGGGGGAGCTTGTAGGCGGTACATCCAAGCAATCGGTCCTGAATAACGGTGCAAGTATCCGTGCCTGAAGTACTAACGCGGCGCGACCAGGCCCGCTGCTGCAGAGGCGGTGCAGTGCGCTAGGCCTGTGTCCACAAGCAGCGCTGCTCCGCCCGGCACAAGAGGCAGATGGATACGGTACGGATACTGTATCCGTACTTTGCATGTACCGCCAAAAAAAAGAAGGACAAGAGGCAAACCTCGACAGATGCACTCGCTCAGCCAGCATCGTCGTCGTCTCGTGCAATCCACAAGCCAGCCATGTGCTCCCTCGCTCAAGAGTTCTTCCACAGCTCTCCAGCACCGAGCAGGACCGAGGGAACACGGCATGCAGCCACGCGCTCGTGGCCCCTGCCGCCCGCCGCAAACCCGCCCGCAAAGCCCTCGTTCTTCCTCCGTCTGTCCGCCTCGGGAGAGTGTCAGAGGCCGCACATATGTACATACATTACATGCATGCCTGCGAAGTACACAGATCAGAACATGCATGTATGGCTCTTCTGCGTCATGGCGCCCGCCCCGTCGCACATGGGAATCCCCCCGAGGCTCTCCCCGTCCGTCCCACGGGCCACTGCTGCTGACGCCTTTTTAACCCTCTTGCCTGCTGCTTACCTTTGTTGCTGGTGGGTGCCCTTTGATGCCAATGCCTGCCTACATACATGCATGCACTTTGTCCCGCCCGTCATGCTTCGTATACCCGGTAATACACGGCATGCATGACGAGGCTGGGTGGGCAAGTCAAGGCAGGGAGCCTGATCCGACGACTCTCTCTCCCTGCGTCTTCTTTGTGCTACCATGCCGGTCCTTGTCTCCATACCAAGGTGCAAGGCGCGAAGAAGTCGGCTTCGCTTTCGAGGCATTAGAAGGAGAGAGAAGCTGCGTGGCCAGCCCTACGACAACACAATGTATACGCGTTCGTGATTCCAAACCATCCGTGGCGTCAACAGCAGTTCACGCCGCGCCCGTTTCGCGCGACGACTTCCCTATGCTTTTACTTTTGCTGCGTCCATGACCAACAATGGGCGCGCCTCAGGTCCCCCGAAAAAGCTACACGCCTCCCGCCTCTCCACGCGCTACCGTAGCCGTGGGTAAGCCAAGGGTGAGTAAGCCGAGACACAGCCTCTAGCGCCGCCTTGCTTCAGGAATAGCATCAAGTTGTTGCTGTTGATGCTCGCCGCCAAGGGTTGGGCCGTGCCAACAACGGCTTCGCATACATGTGCGGATACTCTGTATGCACATGCGAATATTCCCTCGTACATACTCCGCAAATCATGACGGCCGACTCACGCCCTCCGTGCCCTCCTCCGCCGCTACGTAGGTACCAACCACTGTTCGTACTAGCCTCAACTCTCCTCCCTCACAACAACACAGCACCCGACCGGCAGATACGAATGCCCAATCTGACTAGGCGCCCCTCTCACTCTCGCCTGTCCTGACCCGACCCTCCTTTCCCTGTCTCGCCGCCCTCTATTCGTATTTCTGTCCCCTTTTTTCGACTCCAGCGCGACACTCGGCCTCTGCCACACGGCCTGACCTCCAACCTTGTTATTTATATTCGGCCCACTGCTTCCACCCGCACTCGTCAAACGACGAACTTCTGGCATTCATCCTTCCACAGCTGAGAGCCGCCGCCAAGAAACTCGCCAGTCAGGCCACCCCGGCCTTGTGCTGTGTGTGGGTCCCGCCGCTTAGGTACATGCTGTACCTCCTTAGCTGGTCGGCCCCCGTTTTGCGCCACATTCGGCTTTCCTAGCCGCATCTCTGTACATATACTCTGTATATACTCTATATCCGTACCTACAGAGTACATATTCGCACAACCTATGCATATACTAGGTACACCTACCGATAGAGGTAGGAGCCGAACCCCCTGGTTCCTCCTACCTACCCAAGTACCTATCTGATAAGTTACAGACAGAGACAGTAGCGAGTGCCGGCGCTCCGCTTCCAGCGACACCTCAAGCAACGCTCCAGCAGCAAATCGTTTCCGGCGCCTTCCTCTCCCACGGCTCCCACTTGCTCGCCCTTTAGTCGCTGTGCTTGCCCTTGCCCTTTGCCTCAGAAAGTAGCTTGTAGTCAACTTCAGCATCCATCCCCCCCCTGGCCCTCCACGCCTCGACTTGCTGCCGCAAGCAGCCTTCAACAAGACGCGCTTCCGCCATGTCCCTCAGTGGCAGCGCCGTCGCCAATTGACCGTAGAGCACGTAGGAATCGAAGCCGGCAACATGCTGCATGCGACGTCGGATCCCATCACATGAAACCTGCATCGAGCCCAACGTCCCATGCGTCTCGCCGCCCTCGGGGATTGCTTCCAAAGGCAGCCTCTTCGACGACAGCCTCCTCGGATGCCTTCCAGGGTTTCTGTCCTGCCGGCCTTGGATGAAATACCGGCGAGGGTCGACACTTGGCCCGATGCTTTTTGCCCGTTTGCCCGAAACCGTCCTCCCTGGGGTTTGTGCTCTCTGCCCGTGTAAGTCAGCTGCAAGCCCGTCTTCCTTCGTTGGCCTCCCGGATCCAGGCTCGCTCGTCGGGGATGGGCTTCTCATGAGCAGAGTTTGCATCATGTGAGAATACTGCTTGTTTGGGTGCGATAATCTCGGCCCGCCTGCATCGTGCGTCTGGCTCTTAAATCGAATCGCCGCCTGTGGGCTGCAGTGATGCTGTCCGACTTCGCGGTCCCGCTGCTGAGGATCCTAGCCTCGGACAGGAACGGACAGAGGACTGCCCATGTTATTCATGGAATCCAAAAGACTCCACCCCTCTGCTCTCCCAGCTGGCAAGAGACCACTGAAATTGAGGTCCAAGGCCGTCCTTGCACCGGGGCTCTCTGCTATGGGCCTGATGGCTGAGTGAGATGGCACCCCATCGACGACGCCTGGCCCGCGTACTTGGTTGCGCCGAGCCATTGTATGTCTCGGGGCGGTGGCCTGGCGCCCGCCATTGACGCTCAACGCAATGCCTGGTCTTTCACCACGTAGGGGACCCGAGGATGGCGGCGTTGGAAAGGGACTAGGCCTGTTCGCCCTTGGTGAAGATGGAGCATGTCTTGGAACAAGGTCTCGAGCGCTGGGAATAACCCGGTGCGACAAAGTAGAGCGACGGTTCCTTTCGCCTTGCTCGTCGACGGCAACGATACTTTGGCCTCTCCGGGAAAAGAGTGCGTCGAGATCCCCACGAGGCAGGTGATGCGGGCGTAATACTTCTAATTCGTCGGCCGACGATTGTGAGCCAGCCGCTTCCAGTTCTCCCTGCATGCGGTTGAGAGCCGACTCGCTGAGGGGCTGCAGGGGCTGTCGGAATTCGGGACTTGGGCGCTCAGCCTGTAACGCGCCTTGGACTGAGCTTCGCTCACCGACGGTCGCCGTATCGTCACAAGCGATCTGGAAATCTCGGTTCCGCGTTGATTGGAAGTACCGTTGAATGTCTGTACCCTTCCGTAGCTTCGGTTTCGACGGCTCGGGAGACGGCTCTGCTTTTGGAGGTCGGGGCGGTATCAAGACATCAACCGTCTCGTCCATGCCAAATTCATCGGTATTGTTGCTGTCTTTGCGAGCCATGTTGACTCTGCTCACTGTCCTCATACTCACTTCGACTGGTCCAGCGGTTGGCGCTTCTCGGCCTGGAGGCGGCCGAGTCAAGCAGGCGACTGTGGAATCCAGTCCTTTCACGCTGCTGCTTTTGGACCGTGATGCCTGAGGGGTCTCACATTGTCTCTCGTGTACTGAGTCGACACCGGCGCTTGGTGAGGGATCATCCAGAGGGACCTCATTCATCAGGTCTATGATTTCTGGGTCATCCCAAGGGGAAGCGCCTGCATCTTTGCAGACGTGATCGCTACTGGCAAGGCTCGTTTGATCCCAGCTCAGCTTTTTGGGTCTTGCCACTCGTTCGTGAGATAGACTTGGACTTACGATGGCAGCGACATCCCTTTTTGGCAGCGCTTCTCCGACAAGCCACCTACAAGCCGACTCGTGCCTTTCTCTGGGCCAGCGTACAGCTCTCGACACAGTTTCTCAAAACACTCGATAAGACCCTTCTCGTCGGCAAACAAGACCTCGTCTTTCAGGGGCGACACGTTGGGGTCGTAGCTGCCCAGAGGACACCGAATGTCCAGCTGCACAAAGGGACTCGCATGCGACTTTGCGAGTCCCTTTTTTGCCATGTGCTCCGAGAAATGGGATTTGAGGATGCCGACAATCCTTTTCGGTAGCCCCCTCGTTGGCGAAACAGGCCTCTGATCGACTGAAATGAAGGAACCCTTCCCAGCGACGGCCTTGACGTCGCAATCTGGCTTTGGAAGAAAGGCTTCCAGCACGAAGCCCGTTGGCTGCTGATGGTGCAGAGAGACGCCGCGGTCGTTCTCTCGGGCGGTTACTTGGACGCAATTGGTGGCCAAGCCTCCGCCAAAGATCTGGAGGGTCGCCTCCCTCACTGTCCAGGACGCATTGGGGGAATACGACCAAGACTGAGTGCCGTCGTCGGTGACTTTGAAGGATAGCTTGAGATGCGGCCGTGCCAGGGCGTAGCTCTTGAGAAGGCCCTTGATCCTCGAGACGGACTTGTGTCTCTCTTTGATGAAGTACTGTTTCCTTGCAGGCATGTTCTTGAAGAGCTGGGAGGCTTGGACGGTGGTGCCCACGGGTGCGGACACCGGCCGTCTTTGTTCGACTCCTCCTACAGCAAAGCGAAGCTGCAGTCTCGAAGCAACTGGATCACCGGGCACCCTCGTAGTGATGGCAACGGAAGAAACCGCGTTGGCACTGGCCAAGGCCTCCCCGCGGAAGCCCAGCGTCTTGCCGCCTTTGGTCTGCAGCTCATCAAAGCTCCTCAGCTTGCTGGTGTGTGCCCGGCGGCCCAGCAACTCAAAGTCTTGCACCGCGATGCCGTGGCCATTGTCTCGAACGAGCACCTTGTCCAGGGTGTCTGCGGAGATGCAAATCTCGACTGTGGTTGCTTGGGCGTCAATGGCGTTGTCCAGAAGCTCCTTGACGAGATCATACGGAGAGGCGAGGCTCGTCGAGGCGCCGAGCAGACGCACAGTGGCCTGAGGGAGGGCGGATATGGCCATCGTCGTTGACACACGCAACGAGAGGATGGCGTGGACTGCTTGGTAGGGGGCTGACGGATATAAGAGGCATCAGATGGTCTATATATCAGGGTCTATGCCGTGGCGTGGGGATGCCGCCCACGGCCTCGGGCTCGGTGAATAAATCGCTGCATGGCCGTAGAAGCCGTGAAAGCAGAGTGTGACGGAAGACATGGCGGTGAGATCCGTGAGAGAGAAATGACTCATCGTCAAGGCTTTTCCACGGCAGGATGCGAACTGCTTGGTCGAGGAAGGAGCCGGGGAGTCGATGAGGGCCAGGCATCACAGCGAGTGAGGAACTTGTGGTCTGCTAACGCAGTGTCCAGCGGCCCGCCCAGTGTGTATCAGAGACAAGGTACCTTTCCGCATGGAAGTCGCCGCGGCCGCACGGCGGAGCAACGCCTGCGGTCCGGCTTCGGCTTGCCGACCTCTCCAGCCTTTCCAGCGCGGCGGGCCCCAAAGCTGCCCCGCCGCCGCCGCTCGCCTCGTCAGCCCCGCGGAGCCCTTTGATCGCCCGTCGTCACCTCTCAGCCACTGACTCTTCTTCCTCACGCCCTCTCGCCCCTCTGACAATCGCCGCGTCGACGACGCAGCCACCTCGCGATAACCCTCGCCGCCGAATCTTCTCCCATCGCAATGTCTCTCAAGGGCCCCTCCACCACCCAGCAGCACCACGATGGCTCCGCCCTGCGCATCGCCATCGTCCACGCCTGCTGGAACATAGACATCATCAAGCCCCTCGTCGCCGGCGCAAGGGAAAAGCTCGTCTCCCACGGCGTGAAAGAGTCCAACATCGTCGTCCAGACCTGCCCCGGCTCCTGGGAGCTTCCCCTTACTGTCCAGCGGTAAGTCGCTGTCTTGAGCCGTACCGTCGGCTGCTGATGGGAGCCCGCATGGGGCATTGGCCAAAAGCGTCTTCTCCGCCTCGCAAATCCAGTCCACCTCGACCGGCGGGCCCTCGGCCACCGACCTCCTCGCCTCCTCGACCACCGACCTGGCCGCCCTTGCAGCCGGGGGCGCCGCCGCATCCGGTGCCTTTGACGCCATCATCGCCATCGGCGTGCTCATCAAGGGCGAGACGATGCACTTTGAGTACATTTCCGACGCCGTCTCCCACGGCCTCATGCGCGTCCAGCTTGACACGGGCGTCCCCGTCATATTCGGCGTCTTGACCGTCCTCGACGACGACCAGGCCAAGGCTCGCGCCGGCGTCGACGGCAAGGGCCACAACCACGGCAAGAACTGGGCGTCAGCCGCTGTCGAGATGGGCGTCAAGAGGAAGCAATGGGCTGCCGGCAAGATCGACGGTTGAGAGGGTCGGGCAGGCAAACGGACAGACAGGGGGGAGTGGGCGGCAAGAGAGGAAAGGGACGCAGCGAGAAGCCGCCTTGCCTCCTCTTGGCAGCCAACGTCATGGGCGACAAGGCCCTTGCCAACCAGGACGACGAAGGCCGGTATGTCCACAGGTGCGGACCAGCTCCCGCCAGGGTAGTTGAGCGGTCGTTGTATACGTTGAATATACGTCCACTCACACGAGTGATTCATTGTGCCCATCAAATCGCATTGACGGCCGAACCCCTCTCTAACCTGCCTAGATACGACAACCCGCTTGCCCGTTTGCCAAGCAATTAGACGTGTACAGCCCGTGGTCCGATTAGTCAATTAGCACGCTTGGCCATGTCTATCGTTCGCGACGCGAGTTGACCTTGAAGAGTACCTAACCCATCGCATTGTGCCTGTTGACGCCCAAGCCAAAAATAAGTATCTAGCGCAAGAGGTAGGGGCTTTCGGGCCTCGGCAAGAATATTGTCCCCCAAGATCCAAGACAAGGAGCGCCG